>FIZR01019155.1:0-41320 GCA_900060175.1 Ferrisia virgata | reverse complement strand
AGGTGCTGCCTGGGTGGTTGACCCGACAAAGGTAATGCTCTTCAGGCAGCTGAGTGTTGGTGTGTAGTGAGTATGCTGATCTGGATTTTCAACTTTAGACTGTATTTGGTTGTAATTATGATGACGTTTTCTTCTGCCACGTTGATTTGAATACAGGTAGATAGTAGGTACCCAAGTAATGATATTGGCAATGGAAATTATCACTTTTTGAAGATCATCAAAAGTAGTCTGAAAATATAGATTTTTGTAGTATTGAGAATGTGAAAAAATTTACATACCTATTTTGAAGCATTTGAACGATATTTTTGGTTTCTAAATTTTGTTTTATTACCCCCCCCCCCCGGCAATCACCACTCCACCATTTCTTAATAAATATTTGTAATAAATGGTAATAATCTTAATGTTTCTTTTTAAACTTTGTATATATTTAAGATGATTGTATGATTTTTTTAAATGTACAATGTAGCTATTTTCTTATGTAATTATTTCTAAGTAATTGTGTACCTTTTTTTTATGTTATATTTCGATTCGCGATCATGTTCGTTGTTCAAATGTGTAATATGTTATCACCAATCATGGTTTTTTCACTGTAAGGTGGTGGCGTACAGTGTTTTTTTAGCCCAGATTGGTTAGTTATTACTTTCAATATTGTAATTGTTTGATGCCACCATTGAAAAAAAAAAAAAAGTTTCGCTTTTTTTGTCGTTTGACGTTTAAAATCAAGTACAACGACATTTTCCTATGATGATAAAAATGCAAAGATAGTATTTGAATTATAAAATATGATGAGAATAAATGAAGCGACGGTAACAATCAGAATACTAGTATTTGCAATACAATCAGAAATAGCTTCCTGAAAACAACATATCAAGTTACTGATATGTATTTCAACAAATAATTTAGTCAATTGAGTACTGCCTTACACAGTTTCTTCATACACCTACTTATGTGTTCCATTTTGAATCATGCGAAAATATAGAAAAAGAAAAAAGGAGTACTGGTTACGATTCAGATATGTGGAATTTAAACATTTCAGAAAATGCAAAGCTGTAATAATTATTCAAGTGTTCTGTTTTTGTAATCAGCATGACACCTCATTTTTTGTGACTGTTAATTGGGATTAAAATTACTCCTGTTAGAGTGAAAGTTTGCATTTTTTTGGCTATGAAGTAAATTGCATACTTGTTTTCATGTAGGCAGTTGATATATGTACGAATAAATGTCAATTAACAAATAAGGATCTGAATAGTAACAGTGAGTGTCTTTTCAGCGTTCTTTTACATCTCTAGGTAAGGCTAAAGGTTCAGTCATTTCCAGCTTTGAAGTTCGTGAATATGAGCATAATCTCGTTTAATGAGTTGCATACCCTAGTTGTGATTGAAGGCGCAAAATTGCATATTTTCGAAACATAGCATTTAAAAAAAAAAAGAAATCGTAATATCTCGAAAAGTACTCATCAAATTGCGACGCTGATGGTATATACAAACTCGTGAGGTCTGAATACCCTCTTCTGAACACCTCAAACATCAATATTTTTGACTATTTTTTTCCCATCAGTTCGGACTTCAGTAAAATGTATTTTTTATGCATCGATAGATCTGAAATTTTAGTCATGGGTAGGTTCGAACTTGGCGAACACGAATATGAAAAAAAAATCAGGTAAAAAATGCTTAGTTTTCAGATAAAACTAGCTTTTCCAATGTTTTTCAAATATCATGTTGAATAAGTTGCATACCTGATGTAACATTGAAGGCGCAAAATTCATAAACTCGAAACAGCGTATTTTTTCAATGATCATTGAATTTTCGTGCGTTTAACGACGATTCTTACTAAAACGAGGTCGCTGATCACGAATTTGAGATCCATTTCCACCACACTCCTATTGCTTTTGAGAAAATTCCGTTTTAGAGAAATTTTACAATGAAAATTGCTCAATAGCCTTGACATTTTTTTTGAAGAAAAATTTTTTTGTTCGATTTTGAAGCGAAAGGTGTCTAGGATGGGGTATTCGACCACGGCGAATTCATATCCGCGATTAGTTTTGCCGTAGCTGGCGTACTTCTTGAGATAATGCTCTTTTTGTAATCAAAAATGCCTTTCATAAAAACTGCAATATCTCGAAAATTGCGCATTGGATCGCAAAAATAATCACATATTCAGACTAGCCAGGTTCTAATACTCCCTCCTAGACACTTTACACGTCAATTTTCGACTTATTTTTTTTCGTCAATTTTCACGCCTAGAATGCATTTTTTATGTATCGATAAAGCTGAACTTTTAGTCATGAGTAGGTTCGAGGTCGACGAATACGAATATGAAAAAAAATCAGGTAAAAAATGCTTAGTTTTCAGATAAAACTAGCTTTTCCGGTGTTTTTTTAAATATCATGTTGAATAAGTTGCATACCCGATGTAACATTGAAGGCGCAAAATTAATAAACCAGAAACACGGCGTAATTTTTCAATGATTATTGAATTTTCATGCGTTTAACGTCGATTCTTACTAAAACGAGGTCGCTGATCACGAATTTGAGATCCATTTCTACTACTCACTTACCGTTTTTGAAAAAATTACGTTTTAGCGAAATTTTACGATGAAAATCGCTCACATTTCCGTAACCGAGGTCGATCGACAAAAATCTCCACCGGATTCGTAATCAGCGACCTCGAATTAATCAAAAACCACTCTTATCTCGATTTCTCAAAAATCGTCAAAAACCATGGACTATATATAGCCTTGGCTTTTTTTTTGAGGAAAAATTTTTTTGTTCGATTTCGACGCGAAAGGTATCTGGGATGGGGTATTCGACCACAGCGAATTCAAATCCGCGATTAGTTTTGCCGTAGCTGGCGTACTTTTTGAGATAATGCTCTTTTTGTAATCAAAAATGCATTTCATAAAAACTGCAATATCTCAAAAAGTGCGCATGGGATCGCAAAACTGATCGCATATTCTGACTCGCCAGGTTCTAATACCCCCTCCCAGACACTTCACACGTCAATTTTCGACTATTTTTTTTCGTCAATTTTCTCGCATAAAATGCATTTTTTGAGGGGACATTTTTTACGCATTGATAGAGCTGAAATTTTAGTCATGGGTAGATTCGAAGTAGGTGAACACGAATATGAAAAAAAAATCAGGTAAAAAGTGCTTAGTTTTCAAGCAAAACGGATTTATTCGAGTTTTTTAAATATCGTGTTTAATAAATTGCATAACCGATGTAACATTGAAGGCGCAAAGGTAATAATTACAAAACACGGCGTATTTTTTCAGTGATGATCGTATTTTCAAGCGTTTAACATCGATTCTTACTAAAACAAGATCGGTGATCTCGAATTTGAGGTCCATTTCGTGATGAAAATTGTTCATATATGATAAAATGATCAAATACTTGTAGTAAAAATTTCACACTTGTTTCCGAAAACACGCACGCTATGGTCAAGATTTATCCTACTAAACCAGATATGAATCTAACAACTGCAATTTTAATCGAAAATTTGAATTGTGCGACCTCGAATTGGTCATAATGAACATCTACTTCACGTGTACAAGTGAAGAAAAAAATCGTAAAATAATTAAAATTGTTCGAAATATAAATTCTAACTTTATTTGAACCCATATGCAACGACCAATTATGACTAATTGGGCATCGCCGAGTTCGAATTTACTATTAAAATTGCTTTACGTTACCTATTTCATCTTGTAGAAGTAATTTCATTGTAAAATTACGTGTTTTTTCGAACCTGAATGATTTTCAGACGTAATTGACCACAGAAATGGATTCCTCGGGGTCGAAAACTTACCTGGAGATACTTTTTTTCGACTAAATATTCGCTAGGAAACGCGTAATAAAAATTCAAAGTTTGGAGTATTAGGAACGAGAGACCTTCTAATATCTTATATTCTCCTGGTGAAAATCCGGATTTTGCACTTGAATACACCTCCGCTGCAACCGCTGCTTATTTGAAAATTTTAAATTTTACGCCTTGTTGTAAAACCATATGCAACCAAAACGACACACAAAGTATCGAAGCAGCGTCAGCAGCGGAGTCGTATTTCAGTGCAAAAGCCGGATTTTCATTAGGAGAATATAAGATATTGAAAGGTCGCTTGTTCCAAAAACCACCTTAGGTGTAAATACTTCTTTTATATTTCGATAGATGGCGCCACTCATCCATCCAGTTTCAAATTTGAAAAATTATTCTCTTGAAACATTTTTAATCGTAAAATTATTGAATTTAATGGAGCAAGGTGTCAAATTGGGGGTTTTTTGACACGGAGAATCCAATGCTGTTGATATTTTTCACCTACGATCAATATTAAACGATGGGATTACCCCTTTTAACGCTGAATTTCAAACTATTCCACGTTTCATCAAATCGTTGATCTCGAAATGCGTAAATTTAATGGCTAAAACGGTAAAATCAAAGAAGTATATTGATAAAAGCAAAATAATTCGTCAATAATTAAAAATTTTTATTAACAAACTGATATATAAAAGGAAAAAAAACACACTAGATGAACTCTAACGTAAGAAAACAGTATGATTTAATAAGATGTATCACAACTCGATAAAAACAATCATCTTATGAATGAATATTATCAGTATTTTTCTAAATAATTAATCAGACTTTAGTATCACTACATCGTTAGACATAAAATGATCCTTTCGAATATGATAAATATAAAAATAATTTACGAGAAGTTTCTCGTATTCAATTAATATAAAACTAATATTAGAAAAACAACGCTTACACGGAAAACCCTTGAGAAATCAATCACACTGTGACACGAAACATTAAAAATAATGCATAAAACGGAACATTTAAAACTCAAATCATCTTCTCAAAATTACGACGATATATGGCTATCAAATTCTAGTACATTTTTCAATACTTTAAATATAAAACAGGAAATTTAGTTGATTAAAGACAACCAAGAGTAAAAACCAAGATTAAAAGCTCGACTAATTGACACTCATTTTACAAACAGCATTCGTCATTGTCAAACTCTTAATGGAAAATCTGTCAGTACACATGGAATAAAAATCCAACGACATTCAAAAAATACATCAAAACTTGAACTGGACGGTCGTCGGCGTCGGAGTGAAATGTAAGTACACGGAACGTATCACAGCTAGAACGTATTTCGTAATTACAATTCGACGGATTTGAACTGCCTACGAATTGCAGCTATTATGGTTACAATGACGAAGAACAGCGTTAAAACAGCATAATAAGCTCCGTAGAATAAAAACTGAAAAAGCAATAAATATCGCGTTAATGAGGTCGCAATGAAATTTACACGCATAATAAATACACCTTCCGCTTTCCTCTACCTGGTCTCTGGTTGGGAAATAGATTAAATTTCCTTCGATAATAGTATACGTTAAAATGCAGCATAATCCGAGAGCAACGAACAGATTAAATCCGAATATCAAAGCGTAACTGTCTCTTTCTATATGTTGGGCAACTTCAGACCTACAGTCGAAACATATGTTATTTACACTTTTTACTGTTAAAATTTCGATAAATTAAAAGAACGCACAACTTACTGAGCAATGGTCAACATAGTTTGGAATATCATTCCAAAAATTATATAACCGAGGTATATTAACCATAAATTATGGCAAGAATACTGAAAGGTTACTAATAATGATAAACAGAAAGAAACCAGGCTCAGAATCCAGTCACCGTGGATTTTCCAGTCTACTTTTAATTGAGCTATTAAATAAGCTGCCGCAGCACCTGTTGAACAGAATTCTTCGTATTAGAGATCAGTCGTAGTCGTGCAATAGAACAGAACTCGTTATGATGGTCAAAGAGGGGCCATGCTAGTAGACTATGTAGCTTGGGTGTATTGAACGAACGTACTTGATATTGTGTAAATTGACTCAACGGCTCCATTCATCAGATATTTTTCTCCGCCGTGTTCGTGAGCTGTAATTTGCCATAATACTTGAGAATACGTATTTACCTGCAAAATACATGAAAATAAAATGTAAAATAACTACCTAAATTATCGAATAATTTATAACACAAGATTTCTAAAACAAAATCAATTATATGTTATTTATGGGTAATTTCTTTTTCATCGATTAAACATTCGCGAAGTTTTGAAAAAAAAAAATTAAATATTTTCATACAAATATAGGTAATTTTTTTGTGGAATAAAAAACAAAATGAATCAATTGACAATAATACCGCTGTAGGTGACATAGGCCTAAACAATGACGTCATAACAGATATGTAACATATCACTTCTCGATAACACCCAATTGTTGTGACCCCCCCCCCCCCCAATTGTTGTGACCCCCCCCCCCCATTCTTCTTTCAACGACGAAAAATACTAACGACTAATACTTTATCGAGTGAGCAATTTCAAAATTTGAATCAAACGGCCATCGTGACTAGTGGAGCTTGTAGGAAAAATGTTTCCAGCAAAACATATCGTATGGAAATTTTGCCAATCGGCGATTTCTGGTAATTTTTTCTCGGAAAATAATCTATATTCCAAATTTTAACTTCCTAGTTCAATTTGGAGGGGAGTTACTTGAGGAACAAACACAAAAAATAAGATGAACTGACCAAAAAACAACATATTCGGGTCTGTGAAGACGTGAAATTGGGCTGAAAAGTCAAAACGCACAAAAGGCACATTTCGAACCCCTACTAAATCTACATACCAAATTCCAACTTCCCAGCTCCAACTAGAGGGGAGATAGGAGAGGAACAGCCCTTTTTTAAGGTTAGAAAGGGTGAAAACCCTCACATTCCTCTCCCCATTGACCTAGATGGCTGATTTTTAGATATGTTACACAACTTTGGATTCATAAACGATTGGTTCAAAAAATAACAAATTTTCTATTTTAGACACTCAGCACCCCCCCCCCCCCCCGAATTTCTACCCCAAGTTGTCCTCACTGATATAACTGAGCAGATTGACCGAATGGTTGCAATTTCGGTCGGTACCGAGAAGAGTAAGTGATTTTAGTCTACGGGCAGTAAAAAAGATAAGAAACACCGACCAAAAAACTACCATTTTCGAGACTTAGAAAGCTTGCAATGAAATTGAAAAGTCGAAACCCCCAAAAGGCACATTTTGAACCCCTACTAAATCAACCCCACCCCCCCTCCCAACTGACCAAGGAATTTGATTTTTGGATATATTATACAACTTTGGATTCTTTATCAATCGGCTCGAAAAGAAACAATTCTTGGGGGTTTGGCTCTTTAGCACACTCTCTCTCTCAAATTTGGACAAGACTGAATTTTGAGCCAAGGTCGTCCCCGCTCATACATATCTAATCCTCCGCCAAACTGAACCAATTCACCAAATTGGAGCGATTTTGGTAGCTATCAAGCAGAGTAAATAATTTTACTCTTCAGAGAAAAAAAAATGAAAAAATAAAAATCTAACGTGACCAAAAATGGTTTTAATAGTCTTCTAGGACCCCAAAACGAATTTTGTTGATATCCCCCCATCCGCCGAACGTCGATAGACTGTAATACCTTAGTTTTCATTGACAAGATGACATAGGCTTAGAAAATCAGGCTAAAAAATCCACAAATCGTCGATTTCAGCAGTGGACTTATTAGTAAAACATTTTTGTAACAAATTTTGTTGCACAGAAATTTTGCCCATCTCCCATTTTTTTGTAGGAGTTAATAAAATTCGAATGAACATTGATTGGTCCTTCAATTATCAAGATAAGCAAAACTTCCATACCATAAGTTTCATCGGAAAAAATATTTTCTACGAGGTCCACTAATTACGTTGGTTATTTGATTGAAATTTTGAAATTACTCACTTAATATATAATTCCAGACCTTGGTATTTTTCGTCTGTGAAGGAAGTGGGGTGGGGTGGGGGGAGCCCACAAAAAAGTGAGTTGTAATATGTTACCATGTAATGACGTCATCGTTTAGGCCTAATTTACATACGGTAGGATTATCAACAATTAATTTCGTTTCAGATGAATATAAGTACGTTTAATTTCCCCGTTTGCATATTCTATTTTCGAATAAATGATGAATCGATAAATTATCGTCGATTTTGATAATTAATTGACTCAACGATTACTCTTCATCTAACAATAGCACATAATTAATTCACACGTCGCGTCGTTAACTTACGAAAAAAAATCCACATAACGCTAACGCCCACCATAACGACCATTTCAACACATACAAGTTTGTGTACGCTACTTTGAAATCATGCAGAAGCCTTTTTCCAACGACCGATAATTTTTGCGATTTTACAACCGTAATTACCTAATGAAAAAAATATCATAGCATAAAATGACAGGTTAAATCATCATTCATCAAGCACATCACATCACCAACTTGATCTTCTTTTTTCGCCTGTTCCGAGTCGTCATTTTGTCCATTTGTTTGAATAACTTTTCTCTCTATTTTATGAAAATAAATACTATGGTCAACCGAAGGTATGAAAAACGACCATAATGTTACGATTACCATACCTGCAGGGAAAAAACAAACCAGTCTAAATGTTATTGAAAATTAAAATGTGACAAGATTCAATGACGCAGGTGGAAAAAAAATTACCAAATGAATCACTCACCAGCGGTGCTACAATAAACCAAATCAGATTTTCGAAGTATTTCGTACGATATTGCAATTTGACCAAAAACTCCGCTAATAAATCTACCCATAAGACTAGAAGCTCTAACGAAGCCGGTGATTTTTTGATATAAAGAGCTATCTTCAACTTTGGCATATAGGTAAGTATTACAGGCGATATCGGAAGAGTAAAAAAAACCGTAAAATAATTGCTCTACCTGCAATACGAAACAACATAGGTAGTGAGTTGACAAAATATTACGAGTACCAACATAATTCGGAAGTAAAGACGATTTGCAACTAACGTAAAAAATACTCATTTCCGGTTTGCCGAAAAGTAATAAATAGGTCAATATGCCGGTAATTCCGTCTAATATTATGACCGGTTTGTATCGTAGGTAATCGGTGATCAGAAAAATCATGATGACGAATGCAAACGAAGAGTACGTGCCGATTGGATATATTTTCTCATTCACCTGGTATAAAAAAGAACAATAAATACTAATAAATAAATTACTCGACACGTTCATCGGCCTCACGTGTGGAATCCGATAACGTCCCGTAATAACATATATATTTTTTTTTTTTGGCAATACTTACTTGTTCGGTGGTATAATTCAATGGTGGGGTTGTCAAATACGCTGTAAAAAACGGTTCTACCGGTCTGAATTCTCGCATCGCAACGAACGCGCAAATGACGAACGAGACTTTTGAAAAATCCGACATATTTGTGTTTCTGCAGCAGACAGTGAAAACGAAAAAAGTTACCATTCCATTAACAGTGTAACAAGGAAGGTGAATTAGTAGTACACGTGATATCGAATGTAATCGACGTCGTCTACTGAACAGATTTCTTCGCTAGTTTGGTATCTTGAAGTTGAGTGTATTCGAGGATATTTACTCGCAAGGTTAAAATTACACGAATGCGTTATGTTTAATAGGCTACTAAGTACCTGCGCTTCAGAAATAAATAAAAAAAAAAAAAACACTATCATATACGTTATCGTTCCCTATCGAATGGTGATTTAAATTTTGAGATGTAACCGATTTAGTTGTTGTCATTCGTAACGTCTAATTTAATCAATTACACTAGAAAGAGGTTATCGCTATGTACGATATAGTACCACGATTATTAATTACTTTTACCAATAGTAAAATTAATAGCACATACCGGATTATTGGTTCGTAAGATTGCCTTCTGCGGATTTTTTTCACAGCCATCGTAGTTGCAAAGAGAACTTCTTCATACAAACGTATGTCTCATACTGCTCGTGCTAAACCTGAAATAATTTATAAAACGATAAAATATTACACATAATTTGCAAATTAATGAAATTACAACACGAGTAATACTTATCAAAAAAGATAAATGCCAACACATACGTAGTATTCGCATACAATGAGATTAAATGCATTCAACGTAAAGAACTAGGAATGAATTAACTAAAGAAATACGCACAGCTTATCGAGTTCTTTCATCTTCAAACTTGAATTATTTGATGGTACAATGAAGTTATATCTTCAATAATCATTCAATTCATCGGCCTACAAATTAAAATTTTTCATTGACTTTGTAAAGTGACGAAATAGAACTTTCGTTTTCATTGTAATTAGGTGAATGAACTTGACGACAATTTATTATTGAATAAAAATTATATTTTTAATTTACCGCAATTATTACGTAAGTTGAAAGCACATGATTAAGATCGTTTAATTCAAAGCATGTGCGTGATCTAATATCCGGAAATTGCTAAGAAAACACATCACAAACCATAATCCAAACTAGTTTTCTTACAATGATTTTGGTGGTTGTTGATCAATTTTAGATAGCGAACCTGACGGAGAATTTAATAACTACGCGTTATACCTCGTGATTGGAAGTAGCTGAGTGACGTCATTTCAAATTTTGGTAAAGGAATGACTGATTCCTGTAATTTTCTTTTTTAGTCTAGCTTCAATGAACGTAATTTTTATTTTTAGACGAGTGAAATTGATAAAACAAAACGAGTAACTGAAAAACCATTTTTTTTGCACAGATTCGTGATTTAATATTATTTTTGCATTCCGTAGTATATACTCAAACAAACGAACCGTTTACGTTTATTAAAATCAAACCAGGAAATCAGCGTTGCATCGTACCATATAAATCTGATTCATTTTTCCATTGTAATCATAATTCTTTTGGCAATACAAACTTCCTCATGGAAATATTCCACAAATCGATAAGTTGACCTAAATATACACAGCTCGATGTATTTACAAACAATCTCGTCTACAGAACGAATCATATAAATTCGTGAAATATAACGTACGTCCATATCTCACCAGTACAATTAAAAATCCATAAAGACATTTGAACATATGCGTATAATTCATTCGACCAAAACAGAATGTACCAACATGTAATATTCTAAATACGAAGATACTTAATGTGTCTATAAAAGTAAAATAATAACGTAGAAGTAACGTGCTCGCTATGCTGCTATCCTGGTGATGTTCCACGATTGATTTTTCGATTTAGTATATAAAATCCTGTCACCTATTTTAGCTCCGTAAGTTTCGTAAAATTCCAAATACTGCGGTAGCACTTTATACGATATCCTGAACACAATCGTAACCATATAATTCACCTTCGTTACGATTTGTAATTCTACTCGAGTACATCATAAAATATTATCATAGGAGCTTGTATTTTTACAAATGAATCTTAAATGCAGTTAATCCAATTTAATTACCGATAACAAGAGCATCGCCGTCTTAGGTAATATATCGCAATAATTATACCTTGTGCACTGGAAAATAAAACAGTCTGTAAGGTACTTACGTGTGATCCGGCCTAATAAGTGTTTCGTTATCGATATGATACTGTTGCAGAACTTGATCGTGGCTTTTTTTCAAGTCTTCCCACGATACCGATTCACCTTGAGGGCAAATTAGCGATCTAATTTTGGCAAATAATGGCTCGTTTTTAAATATTTCTTCGCTATCTTTATCGGCGAGCTTTTCAACTGATCCTTTAATTCGTACCTAAATTGACGTTACATGTTGTTTACATTCCGCAGAATTATCTACCATAATTTCAAAGGAATACGTATCAACCGTTTTTACATCAACAACTTACCTGCCTAGTGAAATTATTGTTGGAGATTTTTTTATTCCATAAAAACACTATGGCAGCTTCAGGGTTTTCGTTCTAAAAATATAATTAAAACCAGATAAAAATTAATCTGTTTATAGAATCGATTTTCATTAACGAAGCAACGAAGCATATCACTAAATTACTAACGATATTTTTCGACTTGATGCTACGACCATCGGTCAACATAACAAATCCGTCGTCGTCTAATCGTCTAAGAATCAGACTTCTAGATGATACTTCGCCGTTTCTATAATATCCAATTAGATTACACGTCGGATACTTTTACTTGGAGAAATTTTGCAAGTTAGATATCTGATAACTTACTTTGAGGCAGTTGAAAAACAACAAACTCGATAAAACTGATCATCGATATTGTTTCCGATATGCTCGTTGAACCATTCCTGGAATAATTTCATCGGATTAGTATGGGTCGTTTCAATTTTATGTAAACCAGTCTGATCTTTGTATATCTGAAACAAGAGAATATAACGGTTAAAAAAAAAAAAACCAGAAAGTTTTAGTGTGCAAAATAACTTTATTTATTTTACCTCTGGAATATTGGTGGATAAACATCGAAGAATAACGTTAGATTTTTGCAGTACTGAAATGCTCGGTTTTAGGATCAACATTATTTCATTAATCGAACGCAACGGTTCAAGTTTTCCAACATAAATAATAATCTGTAATCAATGGTAATATTAACAAAGCACTTTGATTTTATACAAGATTCGAATAATTGATAAAAAAAAATAATTCCTACATATTGAAAACACCAACCTATGAATTGAAGCGGCAAATTCTATGAACTTCAATAACACCGATCAACAAGCATTCGAATAGAAAACCCGAGAACAAAACTATCACGATTCATACAAAAAAGACTATCTCTGTGAAATTTTATCAACTAAATATTACTTATTTATAGAATAATCCATCTTTATATGTATACAAGATACATCCAAGCTTTTAGAAACTAAAGTAGAAAAATGATAAGATCGAATAACTTTGTTGAAGATTCAAGGAAGGAAGCTGCACCGCAAATTTGATACCATTATGATTCTTCCATTAAAATACCCACCGACACAAGATTTTTTTACCATCGTTACACTCTAGATGGCTCATATTTACAGTCACACAATATAATATTAAGAAGAATCGGTAGATAGGTAATTCAATTCTAATTCTTATCTCCGGTATCGTTTAAATAATGTAAAATCTATCTGCAAGTGTATCGGTATAGTCATCTTATAAATCTCTCTTCTTACCTGCTGTAAAATAAATGATAAAAAAAATAACATAAAATTATTTCGGTAAACGTATAATATTGCACAATAATAAATAATTCAATTTGACTTGTAAACAAATGTCGCGATAAAAAGTAAACAATTTTATGCTTAATAAAATCATACGTAAATAAATAATTTCACTACACGAGTAACTGAAAATAATCATAATTTAAGGTAGGAAAGGAAAAAAGATGAAAAAAACAATTTCCATACATGACTAGGTAAAGTTAAAAATTGTAAATAAAAAGTGGTAAAATTTTCACGTTTCACCGATAGTTACTACACGTACATAATAAAAAGAAAAAAAAATCTTAATTATACGAAGAAACAAAGCGTATCACAATTATTTAGAAGAAAAATATGAAGTTACTTTTTTTTTCTTTACTCTTCGATCTTAGAATATTTTAATTAACAGTTTTTTTTTACGATTATAATTGAAATAATTCTTCTTTTGATTGTTTTTTTCTTTTATTTTCCTCTTTTTTATGTGTGTAAGGAAATAGAAAAGAATTCTATATTATATTAATTGAGAATGAGATCGAATCAATGTGACCACTGACCAGTACCCAAAGGTTATACAATGAACGTAGATTTACCTCCAATATGTTTGGAAATGACCGTGACAGGATGTTAATTTGTTTGAAATTTTAGAGCCAAAATATAATTAGAACAAAGATGCATTTTAAATGGGGAGAGGGGAGAAAGGAGAAACCCGGGGATTTGTAAATAAGGATACACACTTTTCCCAATTCTCATCGTGAAAAAATTCCAGATAAGGAACACTGAAATCGAAACAAAGTTTTGTAACTACTTTGATTTCGAGAAGTTGGAAATTATCCAATTCCTGCACTTCGGATTTCCAGATTTTATTCCCAATCTCTACTGATGATTAATTTTTTCAAAATTTTGAGAGAAAGATACTCAAGGATCAGATTTTCAACGTTAAAACAATTTCTTGACTCAAGCAGGGGATAGTTGATAATCTGTCAGCTTAGTTTTGGAGCAACTGTCTGTATTCTATAAAGAGCTCAAGCTCCGAAAACAAATTCAAATGTTTTGAAACTTTGGAAGCTTGAAAAAAAAAAATGCAATGGGGAATCGCAGGAGTGTAAAAACCAAAACAACCAAGAAAAAAAAATGGCCAAAACTGAAACTTGTTTTCGTTTCAGTTTTAGTTTTAAAATATTCATTTCCCCAAAACACCAAAAAAAATTTGAATTTTTTCACTTATTTATTTATTAGTGAAACTGAAACCGGAAACCGAAATAAATACTTGGAAACTGAAACTGGAACTGAAACTAAAAAGCGAAAAATCCGAAGTTGAAAATTGAAACAGATTGGATTTTTTTTTATTTTTACAGCCATTTAGAAGATATTTTTTTATTCAAGGTTGATTTTCAATTTTTCCGGAGCTTAATCTTGCCTTCCAAAATGTTATACTGGGCTTCAGAACTGGAGCTTTTTCTAGATGACTGTAAAACTAAAAGAAATTCAGTTTGTTTAGATCTTCGACCACGTAGCTTATATTATGATACGACTGCTCGTCCAAAGTAAAGATTTTCTCTAAACATCTAAAACTAAGGAAATATAAGTATTTTTCTGCGCATGCACTGGGCTGGTACAGCTGAGCTATCACCTACCTCTGTATCTAGCTTAGTCATCTGCTGTACTTTTGTCAGGGGAACCAAAGGGAAGCAACAACCAAGCAATCAACTAAATCAACTGATAATACAGTATGTCCCATTATTAGCGCAACCTAAAGTTATAACAGTTCAGCGCGCACCTCTAGCGGACAAATGGTGCAACTAATCATTCGAGTGGGAAGTGGTGATCTTCCGCTTCCCTTCAGGGCGCGATTCCCATCGTGAGGTATGGTTGCGTAAGAGTTGTGACAGTTTAATGTGCGTAAGTCAATGTTCAGAAAATGCCTAGAACGGAGCGTTTACGTTACCTCAGTGGTTGATCAGCAAAGGACTGTGGCCACTAAGGAGTCCAGATTTCTCCCACTTAGGACATACTGTACTAGTATTTCGCGCATGCGCATAATTTATTTTTTACCTTTGTTGTAGAATGGAATAGATGTTGTGTGAATTTTTCGCTACGTGCTTTGTAAGGTGAAGCAGTCTATTATAATATAAGCTACATGGTCGAAGGTTTCGGTTTTCACTTTTAAACTTTGGATTTTTCACTTTTCAGTTTCAGTTCCAGGTTCAGTTTCAATAATAACTAAATAAGTGAAAAAATTCATCTTTTTTTTTGTTTTTGGCGGAAACAAATAGTATTCAGAACCCTCATCACATCATGCTTGGACAGTGAGCATTTGACCTCAGTAGAAGGTATTGCCGGATGGTAAATGTATGTTGGAAGAATTATTGTGTGTTTTGGAAACCAAAGAGGAATACGGAGGCGATTGCTACGTGGCTGGCGTTAGGACCATGGTCTTGCGACATGAGCGGGACAGTATCCGAAAATATCAACCAATATGAAAATATTATGAAATGTTGCAATCGCTCAGGAGAGCCCTGATCACCAAGAATGTATGGTAATATTTTTGTCTTGGACCTTCCAACGAACGTCGATATTTGACAACCCCAGAAGAGCAGCATGTTCCTCCAATAAAAATGCCAAGTAACTCTTTCACAAACTAGAAAAGGAACGAAAACCATCACTGGAGAAATCTAGAGGATCTGAACGAGAACGAAGAGATCATAGCCGTCATGAACCGTATCGCCGCAATCGCTCGTCAAGGTATGAGTCATCATAAAAGTATTAGTCATCATCGAAGCATGGATCAGCATTGGGACCACAGGGTGATGATTTCTCCCTCTCAAAAATCTCTCGTCAAACTCGGCACATCGTCGAAACCAGTGTCCAACAAACTGGAGCAGGTGTGTTACATATGCAAAAACCAGATCATCAGCAATATGATTTTAAGTGGAATAAGTGCTTTGTCTGCAGCGCGGTGCCGTTGACCATGAAGTCATAAAATGCCCATACTTTGGAAATCACACAGATGGCAAGAGAGAAAAGGCTCAGGCGCATATAGCAAAAGAAGGTAAGTAGCAAAGTAGTAATGGGATAGAAATGTTGCTCGATTCGAGAGCTTCAGAATATTTTTATCTTTCGAGAAGATCTGCTGCATGATGTGAAGTCTCTGAAGATATCAAAAGTTATAGTATGGCGATTTGTATATGGTATCGGATGATGGTAAGGGTAGCAGTTTGAGTCTGGAGTCAAGAGTCAACTTTCCATGTTCACTCTAAGAGTCCGGTACATTTTGTACTCATATTTTCGGCAGACTCACACATCCTGAAAACTAGAATCGAAACCAAAGCTTACACCAAGATAGAAATCTCCTGCTTTAGAGGTAAAAGGATTACACAGTGGTGTAGCCAGAAGTGGCTCAAAGGAGGGGCATTCCATTTTTTCTGTGTACTATTTTTTTAGACTCATTTTCTCGATGGTCATTGATCAGAAGTTATTCTTTCTCTGGTAGAAATTCTTCTTTTTTCAGATAGGAATCGGAAAGAATCTACGTTTAAGATCTTGGCCAATCACAGTAAATTGTGAATAGGTTGTACAGGAATGAGAAGTTTTGAGTAACTCTGGACAAAATTTTTGCACAATCCCCTTACTGCTGTATCTGCAGATTTCCACCACAGTAATTTCGTGTCTATAATCCAGGTTATAGACACTGAAACGCTAAGATGCCTAATTGGTGGACATGGACTAGGTAAATAATTGCTGACATAGATTCCGCTAGAGAGCACTGAAGCTTGGCCTCGAAAAATATTTCTGTATTTTGATTGGACGACTTCAGCTGACCTCAATCAATACTTTTATCGACAAATAACAACAACTAAAAACTGTCTAATGTCATATCAGTTGATCAGCATCATAACTAATGAGGATCTCAACCAATCAAATTGCAGACAAAATTTCATGAAGTGTTATATGTGAAATCCATTTTGAAAGTTAAAAAAAAGTAATTTTTAAGGCCACACATCAGGAATATCAATTCTCAGATATACCTAAACGATATAAATTTTTGACCTTTCGGTAAGCGGTGTGGAAAATTCACCACCAAATGACATTTTTGATAAAAAAAATAGGTTCAATCGAAGTGCTGATTTAGAATTTTTTTTCAAAATTTAAACGGTATAATGCCGAATTTAAATTTCGTAGGGAAGGTAGGGAAAGAGGATTTTTCTACGTTCATTTATTTACGACTTTGCAACCATTGCCCTTACATTCTGATAATACCACAACGATATACTCATCATTAGTGATGAATCTTTTCAAACACACTCGCAATAATGATAATGGACGCCTAAAAATCTCAAACTACCACTACATCGATAACCATCTCGATAAAAAATTAAAAACGCTGTTCTTCTTTCAATTAATCGGGTCAATGGTTAATAGTCAGTCACTGGTCATCCTAACGTAATCATTAAACAAACCTCAATCAATTCTAACCATCAAAATACGTAAAGTAAAATATAAAAAATAACATTAAACATTTAACTTGTATCACTTTTGGGAACAATAAGTACTCTTGAGAGAGAGAAAAAAAAAAGTATACAACGCATCCACGTGCAAATCATCATCGTCAGCTTTACAGTACTACTCTACAAAGTAGTACCAATTTCAACTCGTACTAGTATAACGCTACAAACACATACATAATGTGTATAAAAATAAGTGATTATAAAAAAAAAAAAAAAAAATACACGAGAAAAAGGGCAAAAAAGGGGGGAATAAAACGTAAGTACAAAAAAAAAGTAATTCAAAACTCTTTTTTCTCACTCGAAAAAAGGATAACAATAAAAATTACAACCAATTGTGCAAAAAATAATTAACAGATGAGAAAAAAATTCTTAATGGGCCATTTTATGCATCTAAAAATATCGTAGCACGTATAAAATGGCCTGTTTATAAAGTACATTTTATAATCGTACACAACGCAGCATTTTTCTTTTAAAATATCTAAAAAAAAAAAA
This sequence comes from Ferrisia virgata, assembly GCA_900060175.1. Classification (NCBI taxonomy): domain Eukaryota; kingdom Metazoa; phylum Arthropoda; class Insecta; order Hemiptera; family Pseudococcidae; genus Ferrisia; species Ferrisia virgata. The sequence continues at coordinate 23,310 of FIZR01019155.1, read as the reverse complement.
AGAAAAAAAAAGAAAAAAGTACAAATTATTATAGACTTGTGATTTTCATTTTCACTTTATTTATAATTATATTTTTTATACAAACACTCGCACCGTCACACTGCTCCCCCTTTACCCTCTATACTCTTGTTTTAACTTTTTAATTTGCTATATTCAGGTACATACTTTATTTACTCTCACAGGCCGATGTTCTTTGACATACAAGAATCCCTTCAATTACATTCCAGCTTCAAATTACCTGTACGCAGTACTCACAAGTTTCCATAAAAGCTAAAATAATTAAATTAGCTACGTAGGTGTACCTAGCTACCTACTACCTACCAAATGGTGCAAGTAGGTAGGTATTTTTCTCGCAAGTAATGAAATTCATTCTCTTCTATTCGATTAATAAATAAATATTTTCTTCTTATTAAAACGTCAACCGTATAAATCGATTCAAGATTTTTCAGCTAAAGTTTTCTTTTTCAATTTCATCATTATACGTAATATTTGGACGATTAATAAAAAATTCAGAAATATTTTTTTTTCACATTTTTTTTTTTTTTTTTTTTCAATTTATAATACGTAATTCTTTTTTTCTGTGCGCAATTGTTTTCTTGTAAGGTTTGTTTATCGAACAATTTGATACGATGGAATTTAAATAAATACTAGGTTAAATTTTTTTACTGTTCCATTGCCCTCCCTCCTTCTTCTACACATAGGTACCTATAACGTATTGCAATAAGTTTTTTTTCTTGCTTGTCAAGGTTTTTTTTTCTCCTTCTTCTTTTTACCAGACCGAGAATAAATTCGCGAGTTATTTTTAGTTACTTTTTAAAATGTAAAATGTCACGATTTTATTAAAGTATCTTTCTCATTTTTTAAACGCGAATAAATTGTGTTTCGTTGAATAGCGAAAATTACGTGATGAGTGTTTTAAGAATGGGTAAACTGTGTAGCGTGTCGGATTTTTCCAGTTTACGAGTAACAACTTGCGTAGACGAATTCGCTTCGAATTAATTCAGTTGTCGTATGAATTTTGAGTTTAAATTTTATAAAATTGTCGAATCTACGCAAGCATCAGATTAAGCGAGTTGATTTTCGTCCGTACTTGGAAGAAGAATGATGAACTGAAGAAAAGTTACCGCGATTCCTGACCCCCATGATGCTTTGTTCGCTCATTACGATGCTGAAAATTTAATAAAGCTTTAAAATCAGAATCAGACTAATTCAAATGTACAAATCGCGAACATGCTTTTTCAGTCCGATTTTAGTGAAGTATTCTAATGATGTGAATTGACAAAAAAGCATCACCTTAATTAGCGGTAAAAATAGAAAAGGTTCAATGGAGCCAGAAAGTCGACACAATGAAAAGGCACATCTCGGACCAATACTAAATCTACATACCAAATTTCAACTTCCTAGCTCAATTTGGGAGAGAGATATGTGAGGGACGAACTCAAAAAGTAAGAAAACCGACAAAAAAAAACATTGGGGCTGTGAAGGAGTGCAATGAGGCTGAAAAGTTGAGACTCCTTCGTAGGTTATACGATTTTAAATTGTCTATCAATTGGCTTGAAAATGGAACAACTTTTGCGATTTCAGCCACTCAGCACCCCCCCCCTCACCTCCAAATTTGAGCTAACTAAATTATGACCTCGAGGTCATTCCAACTCCAGAATATCAAAAGACCTGCCAATCGAAGCCTATTCCCCAAATTTGATCGATTTTGGTTTGTATCGAGCTGAGCAGATGATTTTTTTGTATTGAAGGACACTAATAATAATTAAAAATAAAATTCTGAGACCCCAACAGAGATTTTGTTGATCCCCCCCCCTCATCTACTGTAGGTCGATAGACCGTAATAGTCTGATTTTTATTGGCGCTAAAATAATCAGTTATCATAATTTTTGGTAAAAATGATGATAATTTGTTTTTGGTGAAAATTATCATAAGTACCCAGAAAAATTTCTGTAAATTACTGATAAAATTGTTTAAATGTTTAGGAATAATGACAATAACATACTGGTAAATATGTACTCCATAAAAAAATTGGTAAAAATGAGTATAATTTGAATGGTAAAGTTACAAGTAACTCCTGGTAACATTATGGGTATTTACAGTAAAATTACTGTAATTTACTAACATGAGTACAGTAATTTATCCGTATATTCGCGGTTATTTATTAGTGTAATTACGGTAAATTGATTGTACGGTTACGGTAAATTTCCTGTGTAATTACGGTAAATTTCTTGTATAGTTACGGTAAATTACCTGTATAATTACGGTAAATTACCTGTATCATTATGGTGAATTACCGGCATAATTATGGCAAATGATCAGTATAATAACAATAAATTACCACTATAATTACAGTAAATTAGCCATATAATCCCGATAAATTACTCGTGTAATTCCGGTAAATTACCCGTGTAATTACGGTAAATTATTTGTATAGTTATGATAAATTACCTGTATAATTGTGATAAACTACCTGCCTAATTACGGTAAATCACCGGTATCATTACGATAAATTACTAGTATAATTGGGGTAAATTACATGTATAATTACGGTAAATTACCGGTATCATTATGATAAATTACCGGTACATGTGCAGTAAAAATGATGATAATTCGGTATTAAATTTATAATGAATAATCTATGATAATTTTACGTAAAAATGCAGATAATTAATTAGTAAATTTACGGTAAATTAACGATAGCGTACGATCATTTTTCTTGAAAATGACGATGATTTGCCGATAAATTATTAATAAGTGATAATCGTGCAACGATTGAATTACTGGTAACGTCATTGAAATTTTCGGCGAATATGATGGTAATTTACCAAGATATTCGCGGTAAAATACAAGGTTATCTGTAAAATCATTGAAATATGTGGTAAAAATAATAACGTACCAGCAAATTGATGGTAAATTACCTAAATGTAATTATTATTTACCTGTCAAAAGTTACAGTATGTTAGCAGTAATGTTATAATTACCCATGGTAAAAAGTATGGTAATTTACCGGGAAAAGTATGGTAAATTACCGTCGGTACCAGTAAAAACGTCGTGATTTTCTATAAAATTACGGTAATTTACCCTTAAAATTCAGTTTAAGATTACAATAGATTACTAGTAAAATTACGAATAAAATGCGGTAAATCCGGTGGTAGATTTGTTGTAAAAGATTAAGCATACATTACCAAACTTCTGGTAAATTTCTGGTAATCGATAAAGAATAATGTAATTGAGCGTAATTTTTGGTGTGACAGTAAATTCTGTATAAAATCTCCGCTTATTACCTAGTTTGCTTTAGATTAATAAAAATTGTAGATATCTGTACCAACTAAACTGCGTATAATTTTTTCGTTGCCCAACCCAAAGCTACGAAGATCATTCCTTTAAATAAATTTCGGTTTTGGATAAATTCAGCGCAGTAAATAACTAACATATTCGTGATTCGTGTAGACAAAAAAGAAAAATTAATCGTCTTCCAATTGTTTGTTCGCTTGAAATATTTACCTTTTTTTTTTTCAAACCGAAGGTATAAATTTTATTTGAGTTTTCAAAACACGATTTACGTGAAAAAACTTTTACACAAACTTGTTATACTTACTTATACTTCATCGCTTCATAGTCCACTCTACTCTACTTCTGTATCTTATGTTTAAAAGAAAAAAAAAGAAAAAATTATAAAAGCTTTACAAAAAGTGTAAAATGCATTTTTTCAATCAATAGTTACAACTTATGTAAATTTTTCATTTCGAACCATGCATACACACACAAACTTTCAAAGGATGCTATAACAAATGCAAGTACATCTAGGTAGGTAGGTAGGTAGGTAGGTAGGTAGGTACCTTCAATATATAGTCTACCATAAAATAACGTTCAGTGGCAAAACAAATTTCCACCTCCCTTTTTTTTGTTCGTATAGCTGTGTGCTTTGTTTGTCAACGTTGAACTTTCTCAGTTAATAATCATCGACCTCGTAACAAAAAAAAAGTTCACGTCGCAGGATTTTTCTTTTATCTTTTTTAATGAGTTTGTTTATCGTTGGATATGCAAAAAAGAGCGTAAATCGTTTGAGTTATTTGTACGTAGATGGATTTCAAATTAGGAAATAAAAACAAGTCTGTTTTTTTGCGCGCGTTTTTTTTTCCACATTTTCATTTGGACGAAAGATTCAAACGCCGTCGACACTGGTTTTTACGCGAAATAATTTTATTACTGTTTTTTTTCCATTGTGGAAAAAAAGATAAATTTTAACGAGTTGAAAAGTAGGATACAATCCTTGATTAGTGTGTTGGATAAATAGAATTAAGAGAGAGAGAGAGAGAGAGAGAAAAAGTTTTTCAAGTACACTGAAAAGTAAGTAATATGATTGCGTTGTATTATGCGTGTCATGTTTTGCATTTACAAAAACCAACCAATGTGTGTAATTATTTTCCGAAATCGGATTGGTTTTGCTGCTCTTATGTAAATAATTTTTCTAATCGAAGATAAAACTAAAACTGTAGACGAGTTTTTCTTTTAATTACGAGTTGAATTGTTACTTTCAATTCAAGTACGTTTGGTTTATTTCTAAGATATGATTAAACTTACAAAATAAACAAAAATCCTTGTTTGACAATTTTTAATTGGATTTCGAGTAATTTAAAGCCACTGATTGATTTATTTTATTGAAAATTACTTCTGTTCAAACCCTCAACGCAGGTGGTGTTTAATTTCGTCAACAATTTTGTAAACATTAAATTTAATAATTACACAAGAACGAATAAAAAAGTAATATTATTTTGTGCTCCATTTTGAAAAAAAAGGTATTTTTCAAATTAGTACGTTTTTTTTTGGAAGTTTTAATTTTTTCAAAAATTGAGGTGTTTCAATAACGTGAAAATTTGTATAAAAATGCAGATTAACGAAAAAAAACGATTCCAAAAATTAACTCGAGTATTCCGATTTTGCTCAAAATTTTTTATTGTGAAAAAACCCGCCGTCATTTCGGTCCTAATCCTAGGGGGGAGGGGGGGTCCTCACAATTTTCGAATAATCACGATTTTTTGTCAAAGAGCTCAATGTGGAAGAGGTTTACGCGGTTTCGTTGGTATTTTAATGAAGATTCAAAATTGATGGTCAAAATTTCGAAAGCTTGAATTTGAACTTTTGAAATGAAAGCTCAACTTTTCGTGATAATTATATAAACTGTAAGCTACCATTTTGAAATCTAAAAAAATTACAACAAATAGAATTTTCACGCTATTTTTGGTAAAAATTATTCTAATTTACCCGTATAATTATAGCAAATTACCCGTAAAATTACAGAAATTTTAGGTAAAAATTATTATTATTTACCCGTATTATTATGGTAAATTATCGATAAAATTGAAGTGGTTTTCGGTAAAAATGGTAACAATTTACCAGTAAATGTGCAGTAAATTAGTTACCTATCTGTGACATTATGAAAATTTTTAATGAAAATGATCAAAATCACTGGTAAAATTATAGTAAATTACGGATAAAATTGTTAAAATGTTTGGTAATAACGAGAATAGTTTAAGGGTGAATATATTGAGAAAAAAATTGGTAAAAATGATAATAATTTAATAAAAAATTTCATCGAGGTAAATTCATGGGAATTTACGGTAAAATTACGGTAAATTGTCAGTATAATTACAGTAAATTACCCGTATAATTACGGTAAATTGGTAAATTACGTGTGTAATTACGGTAAATTACCTGTATAACGACAGTAAATTACTCGTACAATTATGGTAAATCATCATTATTATAACGGTAAATTACTGGTACATGCGGCTCAACCTTCCGGAAGTGGGGCACAGGGGCTCTGAATTTCGGTCAAAATTCAGAAAAATAGTAAAAGTAAAGTGACATATGGATTTCTACTAATTAAAAGACTCTGAGTTTGATTGTTGTCTTAATTTTTTAATCAGACCCCTCTAAACGCCTCCACTTGCTCCCTCAATATGATCAAAGTTCAAAGAAATTGAAAAAATGAATTGACATATCGATTGTTACTAATTTGAGGTCAATGAGCATGAATATTCACTTTTTTTTGGGTCCATTTCGTGCCCCCCTTGCCACCCGAAAAATGGGAAAACGATTAATAATTATAACGTCCTGTAAGTAAGTTGATATAGTTGATATGCTAAATATCATTTTAATCATTTTTCAAGTGGCTAGGGGTTCTAAGTCTAACAAGAGCCCTCAAAGTTAAGCTATTTGACAAAAAATGGCCATCATTTGAAAATTTTAATAATCCCCCCTTCCCCCCCACCATAAAGGATTAAGGCTGAAATGACGGTGTTTTTTTTACTAAACTTTGAAGAGGAACTGACAAAAAAATTTTGAGTGAAATCGAAAGACCTTGTTACTTTTTGGGTCGTTTTGACATGGAATAAACCTACAATAACTTAACAATTGCTTCGAACTGTATAGGAGTTTCACAGTTGGAAAAACTAAAGCTCGAAATTTGAAAAATGGTCGCATATTGTATGATTTCTAGTTTCTTTTACACTTAACAATATTGTCTCGTGATGATATAAGAGATCATGTGCAGCTATGAAAGGTGGAAAATCTCGCCACGTTTATTTGATAGAGAAAAAGGTCGTAATAGCTCGGCGATAAGCGATTTACCTTTTATCAACGTTGAAAAACAATACCTTAGCCTATTCATCTTGGGGATTTAATTTTTGCCGATACGGTACCTTTGCGGGGCATTTAACGTATCGCGGCTCTCCATCAAACTCATTTAAGAGATTTAAACGATAATAGGGTGTAATAAAATACTTTAATTGGACGCCGAATATATTTAGCAATAATTTATTTTTCAATTAAACGTGTTTCTCAGTGTTTTCAAGGCGAGTCGACTCATACACTGAAAACACTACACCTAAAGTAGACCATTCATCACCGTATTTTCTTCATTAAGATTTTAACTTAAAACTTGAGGGTAACGTTAAAACGCGTTATCTTAAAGAGGAAAAAAAAAACAAACATTTAATATTAATTATAAGTTGAGAAAAAAAAAAGGAGAGAAAGAATTAAAGCTCGTTGTTGAGCACATCGAATATAAATATTTTAAGTAGGTACAACGTACCTACCTACCAGCATCAATTCGAATTGCGGAAAAATTCGATTTTTAATCGTCTTATTTATTTATCGCCTTTATTAATGAACCGTGTTTCGATGTTCGTTCCGCTTGGTATACGTGGTGAAACTTTCACGCTAAGAAGGCCCCATAAGGTTAAGTTTAACCTATTGTTGGCACCGAAATTTATTATTACAAACCCTTTTTCGAAAGTCTTTACCTTTAAATTAACGATTTAAATTTATTGCTTTCGTTTCTTAAATGTCAGTAAATTGAAACGAAATAATGGAAGAAAAAGCGATTCGGTTGGAGAAAAATCGCTCGTTTTATATACCTTCGCGTAAGTCGAGTCGCGCGTGCAAAAAAAACGGCTTCGATGATTGTTTTCGTGAATGAAAAATTTTTCGATTGCAAAATTATGCAATACGAAAAAAAAACCAACATTTTAGGTAGCTAAATGTTTGATTAAAAAAATCGTCTAATGATTGATAAGTATCTAAGTTCATGTTTAATTAAAAATACACGTTTGTGTTGTTGTAACAACATTGGAAAAGAAAATTTCGTTTTTCTACCGAATGAAAATTGGAAAATTTTTAAAAAACTTTTTCCCCCTTGGAATTATCAAGGGATACCTATTAAAATGGGTCAGATTTTGTTTTTTTGGAAGAATGCAAATGATGGGGTCACAACAGTTGCGAAATGATTCCAAAAGAATGTGTAGAAATTTCAACCCTCTAATTGGATTTTTCAAACTTTCAAAACTCACTCAAAGTTCAAAAACTTACAAAAATTTTTTTTAAATCTGATAACATTTTTTTTGAAATTTTTCTTTAAAAAATGTAATTATTATGCATATTTGAACCTAAAAGTATCATATTTCAAAAAAACTTCCTTCGTAGTTTTTTAGAAAATCGTGAAAAAACAAAATTTTTATAAATTTATGAAATGAGGTGTAATGATGAAATCTTCTCCTTTTTGATCATTTTCGGCTCAAATATGTATAATAAATCCATTTTTAGAAAAAAATTCCAAAAAAATTTCTATTCAATTTCTTGAAATTTTTTGAAAATTTTCCAACTTAAGGTGAGTTTTGAAAGTTTGAAAATTCAAGTTGGAGAGCTGAAATATTTATCACATCCTACAAAGAAGCGGGTTGCTCTTTCATCTCAAAATTGAAATTTTTCAAGAGATTCTTTAGGTACTTGCAAAACATGATTTTTTCAACGTATTCGCAATTTTCAATCTCTTCACTGAGGTATGTGGCAATGAAAAATGTAGCCATACTTCAAAGAAAGTTTTTACTTCAGATTTTTTTTAATCTGCAAATTTTAGACGGATTTTTTTCAACTTGGTAGGAAAGTGAATGTACCTAAGGAAGGTATCGTGAAATTTTTTCAGATTTTTCAGACCTTAAATATGACTTTGAAATGGATATTGAAAACTTGGGGGTAACTTTTAGGATCCTCTTTATGAGCTGAATACTCGAAAATATTTTTTAACATTATTAAAATTATTTTACATTTGTCAGAAATTTTTCAATTTTTTTGAAACAATATCCCACCCTGCCTCTTCTGTCATGCAAATGTTGTATTGTGTAGCACTATCATAGCACAAATGTGTCATAAGACTGGCATTTTAGTTGGTTCTTATGGTGCAAATGTGACTTGAAAATGGCGTATTGTTAGAACGTTAAAAGCAGTACCCCATTGCTATAATAATAACATCTGACATACTTTTGACTTAATTACGACACTAATGTGATTGGGTAGTGGAATGCTAGTGACAAAAATTATGACACTATTTTGACATCCGTGTGACATGATTTTGACACTACTTTGGCACATTTCTGGCACAATTGTAACACTTTTGACGCAACTCTAGAATATTTTTATCTGGATTCTGACACATCAAAGTAAAAGTATGTCACAACTGAGTCAAAATTGTGTCTGGACATGCCACAATTGTTTCAGAATTTTGTCAGAAGTGTGTCAATACTAAGTCACATATGTATCATAATCAAGTCAGAAGCACGTCAGATGTCATTAATATGACAATAGTGCCCTGCCAGAACGGAGTCAATAACCTATTAAAACTGTGTCAAATCAATTTCACGCTGTTGTCAGAAGCATTCCACTACTAAGTCACGTAAATGTCATAATCGAGTCAGAAGAATTTTATTATTTTGTCAATAGTGTATCATCATTGTTCCGATACTCCGTCAAATAAGTATCGCATCATAATCAGGAACAAAAAATTAAGTAGTTAATGCCTTTTAGGCATTCTTATACTAACCGCCTTAGTAGATGAGCCCGTAAAGATGTTTATTTTTAACCAAAAAAAACCAGGGCTGTGAGGGGACAGGAAAGTCGTGACCCGCAAAAGGCACATCTAGAGTCCTTAGCAAGTGTACATACCTGATTTCAAGTTCTTAGCTCAATTCAGAGGGGAGTTATGCGAAGAACAAACTCAATAAACTCAAAAAAAAAAAAGAAAACCTGACCAAAAAACTACATTTCCGGGGCTGTGGGGGGGTTCAATGGAGCTGAAAAATCCGTGGCCTTCGAGAGGCATATCTAGGAGCCCTACTGAATGTACATACTAAATTTCAACTTCCTAGCTCATTTTGGTGGGGAAATGGGGGAGAACAGCCCTTTTTCAAGGTCAAAAAGGGTGAAAACCCTCATACTTTTCTTCCTAATTGACCTAGGAAGTTGATTTTTGGATATGTCATACAATTTTTAATTTCCTATCAATTGGCTTAAAAATGGGAAATTATTACGTTTTTGACTCCTCAGCGCCCCCTCCCCCGAAATGGGGCAAAACTGAATTTTGACCCAAGGTCATCCTCACTCATATATAATCTAATTCATTGCCAAAATGAGCCGATTGACCAAATTGGAGCAATTTTGGTCCGTATCAAGCAGAGTGAATGATTTTAATGTTCGGGGAAAAAATAAATAAAGATAAATATCTAACATGATCAAAAATTGTCTTAATGAGCTTCTAGAACTCCAACATGGATTTTGTTGATATCTCCTCCCTTCCCAACTGCCGTTAGTCGATAGACTGTAATAGCTTAGTTTTCATTAACAATATGCCATAGAAAATCAGGCCAAATATAATTAACTAAGACTTTAATGTGTATAGCAATTCAACACAATAGAAAATGAAATGTGTCAGAAACATGTCATTTTTGGGACGGAAGATGTTATCTTTACATCAGAAGAGTACCATTATCATATCAGAAGAGTGGCATTATCGAGTCAAAAACATGTCATTGATGAGTCAAATACATGTCATTAATATGTCACAGTAATGTCATAGCCATGTCATATGGAAGTCATTTGGAGTCATCTTGATGCTACAATTGCACCATATCAATATCACTGTCACGAGTTAGGCAAATATTTAGTGATCTCGCATTGGCTGAAGCATTGCCAGAAGCATGTCATTTTTGCTGCCAGAGGTCTCACGTCAGAACTGTGTCATGTGACACTATATTTCCTGACACCATTCGCACGACAGGCCGCTCTTCAGCGTTCAAGAACCGTCTATTGGGTCAGAAATCGACGTAAAACGAAGGGAAAAAGTTGGCTTATAAGGGTTGTAGAGAGAGCTCTCACTCTAAAAAGTTGAAAAAAATGTTATAAAGTGTAAAATATTTTCGATAGTATGAGAAAATTTTTTTTTGGAGTTTTCAGGCTAAAAAAAAGGAGGAAAATCAGACTAAAATTATATTGGCTACCTTTTTTTTTAAAAAATTACACGTTTTAACTAAAAACAATAAACTACCAAAAACAAAAGTTATTCATTATTTAAAAGTGAACTTCGATATCGTCTGACATCCATATTGACTGTGGTAGATGGTGATTCCAAACCGTGGTGGTCGTAGGTATTTATTCGTTGTGTTTTATGTTACTGCAAATTATTTACATGGAAGCTTTTCGTTAGTGCACGCGAAATAAAACTAAGTTTACCGGTATTAGGTAGGCTAATTGTAAGTAAAAAATGAGAGAAAAATTTCAGCGAAAATGGGTAAATTGGACTGATATATTTTTAAAAACTATCGGTATAAATGTACGCGAAAACAATATTCGATGGTACGAATTTTACCGTTTCGCTGCACTTTTTCCCATCATAAACGGTACTGCGCACATATCTCTTTACTCCTTCGTGAATCGAAAAGTTATCAATGAAGCGATAATTGGTGTAGGATATTTGGCCGCAATATCTGTCGTGTTTGCATCGGTTTATATACTGTGTCTCAAGAAAGATACAATTTTCAAAATATTCAAATCGATAGACGCCAACGTTTATCTGTATCCTTTTGAAGAGCATATTCTGCACGGTAGCGACCTTCAGCCGCAAGATATTTTAAAAGAAGATAACTTTTTCAAATTGGTATTGGTAATTATGGCTTACGAATCTTTCGGATTTTCTATAGCCATAATTTCACCCCTAATCACGTATCTTTTTACGGGTACATTTCAAGCTTGTATTATCCCATCTTGGTATCCGCTATATGGGAGCGGAATTTTTGCAATGGTGGTTAATTCGTTTTTTCAAACGATCGGATCTATGGCTACTTTTTGGGTGTACAATGTTTCGCAAATATTTATAACTAATTTGACTATTGAGTTTATGAGGCAATTTAAACGGCTTAAATTGGTGCTAAAAAGTATTAACATTGTGACGCAGAATTTAGTCGTGAATGAATTAAAAAGTGATTCGTCGAAAAAATTATCTGATGCGGAGTACGAATACGTGTTTAAAAAAAAATACGACCGTATGTATCGCAAAAATTTTGCTCATTGTGTCAAACATCATCAAATGCTATGCAGGTAAATATATAGGTTTGCATTTAGCATGTAGACTGATTTATTTCAGTATTTTGTACCTTGTTGAACATGAATAGGTGATTGACCCTTGAATATCTGTAGAAATTAAATATTCATCTTTTGCTCAACCTAAATGAAAATGAAAAACTTCTACAAATGAGTACAACCTCTCCATCTCTCTCATCTCTTCAATACAAGTAAAATGCCTCTCTCTTCGAATTTTGGAATAAACCGTAAATTCAAGAACTCAAAAATGGTACGTAATTTGGTCGAAGGAAAAATCTAATCTCTTAGTTATGTTCTGGAGGTTATTTATACGATAACGATGTCAATATTTTTAATTTCGTTTCATCTCAAGAATGGGGGGTGAGGATATGGGTTGCATCAGGCTCCCAAAAACGTCTCCAAGGATTCAAAGTTCCAAAAATGTAAAAAAATTTCCTGTACTCTTTTAAAGTCCAAAGGTAAGGTGGTTCACTTTCCACATGGGTTACAATTTTCCATCATCTTAACGAGGGGATAGGGGTAATATTTGCGCTTAAAAATGAATTTAAGGTTCATCTAATAATATTTGATTGTTTATTAAAAAGAAATTATTTTTTTAGGGGGTGGGGGAGGTAATTTCACTTTATATGTATGTAGTAGTGAGAGGGAGAGTTCCTTTTGTAATAATCCTCGATAGTTGGGTTGATAACACGTTGGATTACAGGAATTTATAAAATTTTTTTGTGTTACTTTATTTACTCGACCAATACAATCAGCACGTGAGAAAGCTTGGATATCGTTGTGCAGATTCCAATCAGAGTCATAAATAATGACTCTTATCAGCAGTGGCTGAATTAATACCTAATCCTCCGGTTCTAGAATGATAAAAAATTTATCCGTTAATTCCACTCTTTATTCCCGAATTCAGTTAAATTAAAAAATGCCACCTTGTAGAAAGCGAAAACACGAAGGAAAAAATTCAAAACATAAAAAAAACAAAAACCACATTTCTGGCATGTGAAGGGGAGCGATGGGTTTGAAAAGTCGATCCACCCCCCAGCATATATAGCCCCTACCAAGTTCATTTACAAAATTTCAACTTCCTAGCTCAATTTAGAGGGGCAGTAGGGGAGGAACATCCCTTTCACAAAGTCGAAAAAGGGAAAACCTCATATATCTCCCCTCTTAATACTTTGGATTGTCTGTTGATTGGCCCAAAAAGGAACATTTTTCGCAATTTTAGCTCCACAGCACTCCCTCCCTGAGATTTGAACATAAACTGAATTTCAATTCGAGTCAACCTCACTCCATAATATCAAATCTGCGGCAATCTGAGCCTATTTCCCAAATTTGATCTACTTTGGTTGGTATCAAGCTGAGCAAATGATTTTAAGTTTCGGGCGAAAAAAATAAAAATAAATATCTAACATGGCCAAAAATGATCGTAATGGTCTTCTAGTACCCCAAAACGGATTTTGTTGATTTTCGCCTCTCATCATGACATAGAAAATTAGGCTAAAAATAAAAAAATTGTTTTTGGGGATCTAAAATACATAGAATAATAAAATTTTGAGTATCCCTGAAAAATGAGTCCCAAAATTGGTTGTTGTTCTACATCCATTTCACGAAGCTGTTTCTCAAAAAGAAATTCCTTGGTAATTTTACAGAAAATCTCAAAAAAACCTTGGAAAGTTAAATTTTCAAAAAATCCCTGAAAAAAGAGGAAATGATGTAAATTTGCCAACAATGATAATTTAGGGTGTAAATATGTGTAATAATTCCATTTTTAAAAATTACGAAACTTTGAGTCAGTTTTACAAATTTTACCATCTTATTTTGAAGTCAATTCACATTTATTTAAGCCCCTCAATTTGTAGATTTCCAAAAAAAAAAAAAAATGCAAAATATTCGGTCCATTCTGGTATTTAGGTTTCATGGTCGAGATTCTTTAAAAACTTTTTTCACCCTTATAGCCCCTTATAGTCCAATGGAATGACTTTTTTTCTTGAATTGAGAAGAGGCGAGGGAGTTAGTTTCTGGTATTTACGTTCCTCTCGGTGTACTCATTACTAAACGATGTTTCAAACACCCTCCCCCCGCTCCACTACCAAGAATTCACAAGAATTCGTGTGAAGTTTCGGTTAAAATTAGCACAATTTGTTCTACTAGAAATAGGTATTAACGAAGTACTGCTGAAATAAAACACTCTATTGCTAAAGACAAATTTTTTATAATTTTAATATTACTTATGATTTTTTTTCAGATTATTTATAGACTTTGAACCCATATTCTCTATGTTATACTCGGTTGAATTGGCAATCTCAGTGGCTTCTTTCGCTTTAGCCTTTTACAACGTGTTATTTGTACGTTCAACTTGAAAGTTTTTCAGTGAATAGAAATATTCAATAGGTGTTACCTATACCTATACATTTACTTACTTTACATATCTACTCGTATTCTACTAATATTCATTATCTCCTTTAAAGGTTCGAGATCCGTGGAATTTCTTATCAGTAGCTGGATGTGCTTTGGTACTGTTGACTAATTTTTATAGCAAATGTGTGATCGGAGAAGTTTTTGCAAAATTGGTAAATTAACCAAAGTACTCGATTAATAATTAAACAACTGTTTTGTCAAGATCTTCTAATTTTTTGTTCATATCATTTTGTAGAATGAAGAAGTGAGAAATGTGACTTTTTATGACATGAATTGGTGGAAATTATCGATCGAAAATAGAAAAATGCTGTTTATATTTCACGACACTACGCGTACGACGATTTTAGATTTGAAAGGGATTTTTATTTACAATGCTTCGTATTATACGTTTTCTCAAATTGTGCGAGTATCTTATAGTTTTTTGAATCTTGTAAGGACGTCTTTAGTGAAATATTAAAAAAATTAGTGAATTTATACATTAATACACGACTTTATACCTATATTGAGTGTTCCGCATTAACCTCGCTCCCCTTATGCTAGTGATAGGCCAACTTATGAGACTTATGTGTATAATGGTTGGCAGAGTCAAAAAATTGAAGGGACCAGCGTATGCTATTTTTTCTCGAACCTGTCATTCAATTTGAAAATTAATAGAAAAAAAATTAACAATGATAAAAATTCGCTGTTCAGTCTAAAACTTGGTAAATACTCTTGAGTGTGTGTAGTATAAAAATTAAGACTGGGGGTGGAATGGTTCGTTAAATATGACAAAATAAATTTAAAAAAAAATATGTAATTTTTTTGATTTTAAGCGAATAACCATTAAAAAAGTTCTTAAGAGCATCTCACCAGAAAATTTTTAAATGAACGGAAGAGTATCTTTAACTCAATGGTTGGGGTGATAACCATAAGGTTAGCATTTATATGGTGAAAAAATATCTATTGAAAAAAAGACATTTTTTGTAATTTTTGAAGGAGAATATTAAAAAAATTTAATTTTAAAGGTAAATGCGAGAGAATCAAAACCATTGCGTCACAAGGCAAGGAATATAAGCAATCGACGGTGGTAAAAAAAATCAGGAGTAGAGATGAAGTGGTTTGCATATTGTGACGATATAAGCATTGAAAAAATTAGTTGGGAATTTTCAATTTTTTCAGTTTTTTGTGGATAACTTCTGAAAAATCTGTTATGAGCTCCCAGAAACCCTAATAGAGCTGATAATAACTTTTTTCAAAAGTTGTCAACAAAAAAGTAAACAAGTTACAAATTTTTAGTTCTGTATTTTACATAGATATGTCTTAGGGAAGGATCATTTTCTGGAAACGTATGGTTTTTGCACTTTATGTTAAATTTTAACATGGATATGTCTAATTAAATTAATTGAAAAAGAAGACAATTATACGAGAAAAAAAACAAAAAGTAAGAAAAAAAAATAAAAAGCCGTATATTTGAGGCTTTAAACGGGTGAAATGGGGCTGAAAAGTCAAAATCTCCAAAAGGCACATCTAGGGTCCCTACAGAATGAACATACCAAATTTCAAGTTTCTAGCTCAATTCAAAGAGGAGTTATGCGAGGAACAAATTCAAAAAACTCACAAAATAAGAAAATCAGATCAAAAAACCATATTTTGGGGGGCTGTGAGGGCGTGCAATAGATCTGAAAAGTTGAGACCCTCAAAAGGCATATCTAGGGGCCCCACTGAATGTACATATCAAATTTCAACTTCCTAGCTTATTTAGGTTGGGAGATAGGTTAGGAACCGCCGTTTTTTAAGGTCGAAAAGGGAAAAACTCATATCTCCCCTCCTAATTGACTTGAGAGGTTGATTTTCAGATATTTTATGCAACTTTGAATTCTCTATCAATTAATTCAAAAAAGAACAATTTTTTGTTTTTGGCTTCTCAACACCCCCTCCCCCAGAATGGGGCATTACTAAATTTTTACTCAAAGTCATTTCCACTCATACATATCTAATCTGCCGCAAAACCACAATTTTTTATTGAAATTTTGGTTTTTCTTTACATTTTGATATCAAAGTTTATGATTATAGTTTTTAAATTCAGATAAAAGAGCAATGAATTATCCATGATCTGGAATTTTTATTGAAAGGGAGAAGTGCCTAAATTTTTTTTGTATTAATTTTATCACATCTTGCGAACCACTGCCCCCATACTCTCGATTTTTATTCCACTCTTACTTGAAAGTATGCAGTGTTTTAGAGCAAACAGCAAATTAGTATCACTATTAATTTTTTTCCTATGAATTTTCAAAATAAGTGGCATGTTTGGGAAAAAATATCACAACTCAGCCCCTTCAATTTTTTGGATTTGCTAACCATTATGCATGTAAGTGTCGTGAATTGACCTATCACTGGTATAAGGAAAACGAGGGTAATGCGGAACAACCAGTATACAATACACTGCACAATACTTACAAGTTACAACTTACTTGACTTATAATAGAATAAATGAAATAAAGGTCTTTAATTTTCAATTTAGTGCCTTACATTTTTCAACTAATTCTTGGGTATATAGTAAGTTTATTTTTTAAGGCTTTCGTTTAATGAAGCAAATAAATATATGTTACGAGGGAGAAAGTAAATAAATTTGTTGGTTTATTGTGTACCTAAAGCTACTTGGTAGTGGTAGAGGGAGTTTATGATATTGTAATATTGTAACCTACTACCGTTGACTTTACGAGCATAATTTTTCAAAATTACCTGTCTGTTTTATTATACATCTGTATTTAAGTTTGGTCAACTTTTGAAATGCTAATAACTTCAAATTTGGTTGCTACATCTACTAACACTATTTTGCCAAAATACTTCAAAACGACGTTGATTGTTTAAAGAATGGTTGTTTTGTGATGTGGTTTCTGTATAAATTTCCAAATTTTGTAGAATTTCTATCTTTCGAAGTACATACAAATTTCGCTCTATAAAATGAAACAACGATTTAGACGAAGATGGGTAAACTTGATAGATTTATTTTTAAAAACCATCGGTGTAAATGTGCATAAAAAAAATATCCGCTGGTACGAACTCCACCATTTCGGTATGATTTTTCCCATCCTCCAGGGCACCATTCACATATCTCTTTACGCCCTCGTGAATCGAAAAGTTGTAAAGGAAGCGATCATCGGAGTAGGATTCTTAGCAGGTGTATTGGTTGTATTAGCATCGGTTTATATTTTATGGAATCGAAGAATAAAAATACTGAAAATGTTGACTTTGATAGACGATAACGTTTACACATACCCTTACGAAGATACCATTCGTAGTCGTATAGATTTTCGAGATATCTTAAAAGAAGAAAATTTTTTCAAAGTAGTTTACATAATTTGCGTTTACGAATTATTTGGATTTTCAATCGGTATAATGTCGCCTTTTATTACGTACTTTTTCACTGGTATTTTTCAAGCTTGTATAATACCAGCTTGGTATCCTGAATACGACGGAGAAATATTTAAATTAATAATTAATCTATTCATTCAAATGATATCGTCTTTGGCAGTTTTCTGGCTTTACAATGTGCTGCAAATGTTGGTAACTAATTTGACGATTGAATTTTTGAGACAATTCGAACGCCTTAAAGTAGCCCTGAAAAATCTCCACAATGTGACCGAAAACATGGTTTCGAAACAATTGCGAGTTGATTTATCGAAAAAGATAGCTGGTTCACAATATAATTATCAGTTTGAAGAAATATATAACGAAACGTATCGTGAAAATTTTTCTCATTGTGTCAGACATCATCAAAATTTATGCAAGTAGGTAGTAGGCCTAAATATTAATTCGTGAAGTATTTGGCTTAATAAATATATCTGTTTTAGATTATTTCGAGATTTCGAGCCAATATTTTCCGAGTTATATTCTGTAGAATTGGCAATTTCAATGGCTTCTTTCGCTTTAGTATTTTACAATGTATTATTTGTAAGTATGTACCTTGCTATGTACATGTTGGTTCCCACTACCCAAGTAATCAACTCGAAACATTTTCATAAAATTATACTTATCGCTGTTTTAGGTTCGAGATCCTTGGAGTATCTTATCAGTATTTGCATGTGCCCTTGTATTGCTCACGAACTTTTTCAGCAAATGTATCGTAGGAGAAACATTTGCCAAATTGGTAACGAATTTCAACTACCTACTTACATATATTGCGCAGATTTTTTCCACATTTTTTGTGTGTTTTATCTGTAGAATGAAGAGATTAGAGATGTCATTTTCTACGACGTGAACTGGTGTAAAATTTCACTTCCAAATAGAAAATTGCTGTTTATATTTCACAACAGAACGAATACATCAGTTCTCAACTTGAAGGGGATTTTAATTTACGACGCTTCGTTTTTTACATTTTCGCAAATTGTGAGGGTATCGTATAGTTTTTTAAATCTTGTACGTATGTCTTTCATTACTCAATGAACGATTGGTTGACAAACGAACAATATTCGATTGCATATTTAATGCGATTCAGCATGCATAGCAATTATCTCTATTTGTACTGAGTGTGGCACATTAATCTTATAACCCTTATATCGGAGATGGTCAACTCTTATAACATACGTAAAGAAAAGTTTGCGTGATTAAAAAATTGAAGGAGTTTCAAAGATATGTAATTTTCAAAATTATGTTTTTGCCTAAATTTGTCGCTCGTTTAAAAAGTTTGAAAATTTATCGTTCAAAAATTAATGAGTATAATAATTTGTTGTTTTGGCTAAAATGCAGCAAATAATACCGAAAATGTGTGGTATAAAAGTGAAGGGTGGTGAGCTTGGGAACTAAGGCTTCAAAAATCGTTATATTGAGCTAAAAAAATTTTGAACCTGATTCTATTTGTCAAGGAAAGCAAGTTATGATAGTTTTGATATTTTAATTGGTACAATTTTTCACTCCATTTTTTATCAAATGTTTGTCACTTAAAAAATTTTATTTTATTTTTTCAGGGAAATTGGGGCATTTCCTTTTAACGTTTTTGCAATTTTTTCACCTTGACATTGAAGTGTTGAAACTTGAACTACAAAGTCAAAGCTTATTGTTTAAATTTTCAACAATATTTCAACTTCACTTTCATTTTTATTTTTAGCATGATTTTCTATATCATATAGTCAATGAGAACCATGCTATTACAGTCTATCAACCAATGGCGGTTGGGAGTGGGGGAAGGGATATTGACAAAATCCGTTTTGGGGTCCTAGAAGGTCACTAAGACAATTTTCAGTCATGTTAGATATTTATTTTAGTTTTATTAATTTTTCCTGAACATTAAAATCATTTATACCGCTTAATACCGACCAAAATCGCCCCAATTTGGTCAATCGGCTCAGTTTGGCGGTGGATTAGACGTGGGAATAACCTTGGGTCAAAATTCACTTATGCCCCAATTTGGTGGAGAGGTGCTGAGGAGTCAAGAACGCAAAAACTGCCCCTTTTTTACTCAATTCATAGAGAATCAAAAGTTGTACAACATATTCAAAAATCAACCTCCTAAGTCAATTAGAAGGGGAGATATGGGGGTTTCGCCCCTTTTTGACCTTGAAAAAGGGATATGAAAAAAAAAGCGTTAAAACCCAGCAAAATTTGGTTAAAAATTTGACAAAAATAACGATTAAAAACCAAAAAAAATGTTAAAAAATTGTGTGGAAATTGCTTTAAA
Source organism: Ferrisia virgata (assembly GCA_900060175.1). Taxonomy (NCBI): domain Eukaryota; kingdom Metazoa; phylum Arthropoda; class Insecta; order Hemiptera; family Pseudococcidae; genus Ferrisia; species Ferrisia virgata. The sequence continues at coordinate 3,305 of FIZR01019155.1, read as the reverse complement.
ATACAAAGAATATTGTTAAGTCTTTGAAAATTGGGTAAAAATGTGATAAAAATGAGTAAAAAGTACTGAAAATTGATCAAAAATTACGAAAAATCGTTCAAAAACATCGACAATTAGTTAGAAAATCGTTAAGAAATGCGAAAAGAAATGCATAGAATCGATTATAAATCACGAAATAATGTTAAAAGCGGGTAAAAATGACCAAAAATTGTTGGAAAAAATGGAAATTAACATTATAAAAAAAGGCAGAAAATGTATCAAAAATTATGGAAAAATGTAGAAAAAAAGTGAAAATTGTACAAAAATATGAAAAAAATCGTGAAAAATTACCGAAATCAGGGTAAAAATTAGATAAAAATAGGTGAAAAATGCTAATAAATGATCAAAAATCACGAAAAAATGTTGAGAATTGAGTGAAAATTGACCAAAAGCTTGAAAAAAAAAATTGGTAATAAAGCTTAAATAATAATCAAAACTGAACAAAAACTAAGACAAATTATTTTTCCGAGATTTTTGGTCAATTTTCTGCAATTTTTAGCCATTTTTGTCTAATTTTTACTCAAAAATTCGACGATTAAAGATTTTTTTCATGTTTGTACAATTTTTAACATTTTTCAAAAATTTTGTTAAATTTCCTATGTTTTTCAGGCATTTTTGTCAATTTTTTACTTAATTTTCCGCAGTTCCCAAAGTATTTTTTTATACTTGTTCAGTTTTTACTTGTTTTTTAACTTTTTTTCATGATTTTTGATCGGTTTTTCTCATTTAAGGTCAATTTTTACGTACTTTTCAACATTTTTTCGTAATTTTTGATAATCAAAGTTCGATGACATTCAACGATTTTTTTCATATTTTAGGTAAATTTTCACATAGTTTTCAATATTTTTTCCTGATTTTTGATCGATAAACAGCAAAGCATGAAATAATGGGGGGGGGGTGGAAAGGATCAGAGATGAAATAAATATTAAAATCACGCCATTCGCTGTAATATCGAAAGGATCTAATAAGAAATGAGGGATGCATATCACAAATAAAGGGCTCATTTAGTCGATTTGGTACTGCCCCTCCCCCTATTGATGACCATTTCTCTGCTCCCAATGGATTGGTTGACATAGAAATCAAGTTTTTTATTATTTCGTTTTTGAAGGGGGGGGGGAGAACGTAACATTCAACTCTAGATTTCAATTTTCCATCCATTAACGATTTATGAAACTTATAAAGGAAACCGTTGTTTAAAATTTCAATAAATCTCTGGTAAACATATCAAAATTGAATTTTATGTTTTACATACAGATTTAGCAAGGTCTCTAAAGCGTCACATGGAAATTGTTAACCTGTTTATTTTTCTGTGGATAATTAATACTTGATGAGAAAATTTCGGGACTTATTTGCTGACGAGGACTGTATTTACTATACAATTATATAACTCCAAAACCTTCCCATAAAATATGCATAAAAATAAAAATATTAATGTGATTATATAAATTTAAGAGTAATACAAAGGTACCTGTTTTTCAAAAATCACAAATGCCTAAATTTTTTCCGAAGTTTCTAACTTTAGAAGCAAGTAAACACTTAATACTATAATTATGTATATACCAAGGTAATTTTATGGGGAAAAAATAGAGGTTTTTAGTTTATTGAAGTTTTACTAATAAATGAAATATATGTACAAACTTTAATTATTTTTTTAAATTACACGTTTTATCTTTGAAAAAAAAAAAACCAACGTAATAACTTTAGAAAATGAAAAAGTGATTTATAATTTATTACAGCTCTGTCTAGTACCTACAAATAGATACCTACTCAGCCAAATCCTTGTATATAATCGTAATCGTCTTGTAGTGCGATCTTTAAAACACATGTAATATATTGTGTTAGTTTAAAAATGGTGAAAAAATTCAAACGAAGATGGGTAAATTTAATCGATATATTTTTAAAATCAATCGGTATAAACGTGCGTCAAAAAAAACCTATCAAATGGTACGAATGTTACCAATTTGCTGCGCTTTTTCCCATCGTAAATGGCACGGTGCACATATCTCTGTACGCGTTTGTCAATCGAAATATTGTCAAAGAAGCCATTATCGGAGTTGGATACCTGGCAGGAATATTGGTGGTATTCGCATCGGTTCATATTTTCTGGTACAGCAGAGATAAAATTTTCAATATATTACATTCGATAGATGACAACGTTTATAAATATCCTTACGAAAATAATATCCGTTTGGAAATCGGCGAAATTTTAAGAGAAGAAAATTTCTTCACCGTGGTCTTGGTCGTATTCGCGTACGAATCTTTAGGATTCTCTTTGGCCATCGTGTCTCCTTTGATAACGTACATTTTTACGGGATTTTTTCAAGCACGAATTATACCATCTTGGTATCCACAGTACGGTCATGGCATTTCTGGACTTATGATTAATTCGTTTTTTCAAATGATGGGATCAGTGGCTACTTTTTGGGTGTACAATGTTTCGCAAATATTGATTACTACGTTGACGATTGAAACTTTCAGACAATACGAACGTCTTAAAGTAGCTTTTAGAATGATTCGAACAGAAACTGAAATCATGGTATGGACAGAGATGAAGATTGAATCTGGGAAAAAATTATCGGGTTCGGAGTACGAATATAGGTTTAAAAATACGTACGATCGTAGGTATCGTGAAAATTTTTGTCATTGTGTTAGGCATCATCAGAAGTTATGCAAGTAATATTAATCTTCCATATTATTTCTGTTCTTTGATTTCGGAGTAAAGAGCCTTTCCTATTAAGGGTCAAAAACCACTCGCCACCCAAAATCGATCAAACTAGAACCAAAATTTTACTTATGGTCGAAAAATATTCTAAAAAAATTTTTTTCGGATTTATCGCCATCCAAACATAGAAATTTCAACACTTGATATCTTTGGAAGGAGAGGGTAAAAATTTTTGAAATTTTCACAAATTATACACCTTGCTGAGTACTATGAATGAGAATTTTTTGAAAATTTTCGGTTCACATTTTCCCAATTTTTGTATGTTGAAATTTTCAAAAAAACATTTTAAAAGTTTTTTTTGGGGGGGGGGGGCTCATGACTAGAAATTTTTTTATTATCTTTATTAGGTGGTCATCTATCACATATATTTTTTAGGGTTGTTGAAATTGAGTGCAACGTACTCAAAAAAAATCAAAACCAAAAAAAAACATGTTTTTCACTACTTTTTTACAACTGATAAGGGAGATATCCCAACTCGAAGCAAAATTCCGAGTCAATACATGAATAAATTGAAAGTACATATTAAAAGAACTCCATTTCCAAA
>FIZR01019154.1:0-15019 GCA_900060175.1 Ferrisia virgata | reverse complement strand
ATTCGGTTAATACAGACCCTGACTTGTGGTCATGGTATCCCAGATGCTGGGGACCCTCGCGCCAGTGCCGTAAGAACCTAGGGGTCTAACCAATGCGGTGAGGTCTCCAGATCACGCAGATACCCGCATTGGCGTGACACTTGAGTTGAGATAAGTTTCAAAATCACGTATACCAACCTGGTTCACGTAATTGCAAAACAATATCTCAAACTGACACTAGACCTATCTCACAAAAATGAAATTTATATTTCAAAAAATCAAAAAACAAAACCAAAAGCAACCCAACCAATTTTGGCGAATTGCATCACATCCATTATTTAAAAAAAAAAATATTTCGAATGCAAAAGATGAAAACTATTTGATTAGTTTTGGAGAAAATCGAACAAATAAAATGATTCAATTTTAAACTAAATGTAAAATATACCAAATATAACACCGAAGCTCAATCATTCCAAAGAAAATAAATTTGTTATATTAAATGCAAAGGATATGGGATATAACCATTTGGCTGGGATCTTTCTAACCCAAATCATCATATGAATGAAAGCAAAAGATTGGTTTTTGAGCAACTGAATTCCAATACATGTTGTCGCATCATTAACAGTAACTAACCACACGGTGTTTGAGAGACATAGCAACAACTCAAATTTTTCGAATTAATCGATAACATATAAAAAATTTTACCTTCCAAATTGAAAGCATTGAACATCGCTCACAAGGCAGCTAGAAACAATGAATGGCGATAGTGTAAAATCTTGCATGTTCATTGGCGGTGAGCTATCGGAGTCTTAATGCTGATTGTTGGATTTGACCACATCATCGATTAAACAATATAGGACAGGCAACGAAAAAAATCCTGTTAAAATTGCATAATACGTTAAAAATCCAACAAATCAATTTGATTACTCACAGAACTACGCTGACTCACCGTCAAGCTGAATGTACTCGAGTAGGAATTGATCCATCAAGCGCTAATATATTGGGAATACTGCGCACAAAAACTCTTGACTTATTACTCAAATTGGAACAGCACGATATTGAATCTGTTGAAAGAAATAAACATCAATAAATACGCATGAAAAAAAATTTTAAATGAAATTAATTAAGCAATTTTACCAACAAAAAAAAAAATAGATCCAAGTATTTTTATCAATATTTATCTTACCTATAAATTTCAAATTACAAAAATAGTTCTTGATCAAAATCATTCTATAAACTGCATCCCAAAAGTACGTCTCCATTTGGCATACTTTCACCTGAAATGTTGAACATATAATTAGCAAGTTCATTGTGACATCACACAATATAAAAATTTCTCGACAGGAAAGGAACTGGAGGTGTATTCAATTTATAAGATTTTGTTTCGCCCTCATACATTGTTTATAGATAAAATTCATTTCGTGAAAATAAAATCCACAAAAATGGTGTAATAGGAGCAGCAAACTATAAATTTTTCAAGAGGCAGTACCCAACTTTTCCCCTCCAAAAAACACGCAAATAAAACACAACAGTTTACTTACTTCGCAGTCATTTTCTCTTCACATGGACAAAGATGAATGGTATCAAATAATCGGCTGCCAAAATACGATTGTTCGGCTATCAAATTGCAACGATTGTCCAGTGTACCGCACCTATTCTCGTCTCCACATTGATCAAGTCACAAGATAGCACAAAATATCGCCAACCCTGTGGAAATAAATCATGATCATTATACACGTAATAGATACATCTTCAATATTATAATTATACTTCGAAAAAAATAATTTCAAATCTAACACTTACCCATGCTTTAATGATGAACATCAGCATTCCAAATACTCTCACTCAAAGTGAAAATATCATACTGTGTCAAATGAAACCCAGTTTTTAACGTGGATGATCAAATTTTATCGACCAACCTAAAAATAGAAAAACATTACCACGAATAATCAACCAGGTAAACTTATCTCACTACCTCAATGACGCAAAAATTTTGTGATAATCGCATCTAAAAAACACTTTGGTAGAGCAAAATTTAAGAGTTGGAATGGAAAATCACGAAAAAATGAACATTGGTTATTCAATTCGTACATGAATTCGTAATAGAACTTTGAAATCATGGGATTGCAGTGTGAAAACCATTTCTAAATTTGCTGAAAATGAAGTAAGATTGCTCCAGATGAAAAGGAGAGCAACAAAAATATGAATATGATCAAATATAAAATACTTACATTCCAAAACGATCACTAAATAAGTATGCTACTGCAGCCTAATTAATCTAAACATACTGGAACATCGATTGCATCCCTATGCTTCAGTTTCATCCTTCAAAAACTATACAATGAAATACAGATGAAATTAATAGGCATGCGATATAACAAGATTCTTGACTAGTAAACTGCTTACTTCAATGTGATAACAAATCGAGCAGGTTTAATCCAGTGCCTTGAAATGTATTTGAGTCGAAGATGAACTGGACATTACGTAATATACATGACATCTAATCTGTTAAAAATACGAAATATATTAATACACATAAATGAAACAAAAACAAGACACTTGGACCAAAAAAATTGTGAGGATTGGCAAAATTGAATAACGAACTCCACTGCGAAGTAACGAAATCAAAAACAATTTGAAAAAATTGCGTCAACACAAAATCGAAATTGAAAACGTAAAAAAAAATTTTAATCATCGATAACGCCAGAAATAAAAACTTACTCAAGACGAATTTTTAAAAATTCAACACGACAAATGAATTAAAAAAATAACAGAATGTAAAAAGAACTGGTTATAATTGAAAAAAAAAAATCACTGCTCAACTGTAAAATACTCGGATTTACTCACCATTTATCCATACTGTGTCGCTGAAGTCTACATCCAATATCCAATCTAGCACCATCGATAATGATACGCAACGCACGAAAATGGAATTCTTCAAAAAATGATACTACATCTTCCAGTGAAAGGCTAACATGTACTGTGTAATACACACAAGTTTGAACCATGCAGCTACATGACTCCAAAGTCTCCAATCCTAAATTAAAAAATTAATCGTCAAAGTAAAATTTACAATACAGAACTACAAGTATATACATCACCATATCACGCCACAAGCAACACTAGACCTGGTAAGAAAATAAAATGACCCCCCCCCCCCTTTGATGTATAATATATAGGCAGTAGGTACAAGTAAATAAAACCGGATACAAAGAATAAAAGAACACCTGCCTGCACATCCACACACGAAAGTCTTTGTGAAAGCATCAACAAAACACCTGCTGCTTTGTATCCTTTATGCAAGGAGACCGATGTATTTGATAACAAACTGCCACCTGCAGTTCACAAGTTCAGAACTATGATAAGCTCCTGCTAAGAATTGTTTTTTTGTATCAATACAATTTTGATTTATTTCCTCGTTAAAATACACATTACACATAAATAATGAATTTATGACCATATTACCATTCAGGATATTTGTACATCACAATTGAATTAGCTTTATTACTCTTTCCCAGTATTGCTGACAATTCATTTAGAATGTTTGGACAAAAAATGGAACTGAAAACATTACCACTACATAATGTGACAAAATAATAATTTACAGTAAATTTACATAATGTAACGACGTAACAAGCGACAAAAAAATTTCATTATTTTCAGCCTGATAAGAGTCTATTCCTAAAACGGATAGAGGCGGAAAGGGGGAGTATCAAAAAATATGCACGTTTTCAGGTGCTAGAAGAGCATCGAGACCATTTTTGGCCATGCCAGATATTTGTTCCTTATCAATGAAGGAGAAAATGACACGAGGTGAAAGTTGAAATTCTGGTAATTTAATTTACTAATCAACATTCGGGCAAGTTTTGCATCATATAGGTACAAAGAAAAAGGGCACATGCAATAAATAAATATCAATCTCACCCACATTTCGGTGAAAAGCGGCGACTGATGCTACAAGTACGATTATCTGTGGCTGAAACTCAGCAGACATTTTGCGGTTGATTCTTATGTAGCAGTATGTTTCCTACAAATTTTCTGTTCTATGTTGGCTTCAGAATTCCTTACTTTACTAACAGCGACAGTATTACAAAGATGATGAATATCGTACAACTATGCTGCGAGAAATCATACTTGCATACAATTGGAAGATTATTACGAAGTGGTCTACTCAACAAAACTGACAGCGTAATTTTGTAAATCAAGTTTGATTGACTTCCAAGGTATTACGTTTCATTTACAGATATTTTATTGGCTTCAGCGGTACTAATCTGTTTCTACGAATCCAACTGTGCAAAATAATCCAATGTTGACACTGGTGGCGACCGGCATCTAGGTACGTTAGTATAGGAAAGTTTGAATTCGCCTGATGAAAAATGACTTTTCGAAACCAGCCAATTTCACTTGTCTTCTTTTTAGCTACAAAATTAACAATGATGAATTTTGTTCAAAGTTGCCACAACTATGAATGAAATATAACATAATTTATTGCCCAACACTTACTTATTATTCATCAGTATACTGCTTTAATCGAAAGTGCTTCTTTTGACAATAGCTCAACTTTTTTGAACAACTACTAACATTCCAATAAACACATTACACCGAATACCAAGAAGGCTGTCATTTACCCTGTTCAAAATAAATTATGAACGTTAATGGTCGTAATACCAATAATCTAACAATAAACATGAAATAGTGCTAACATTGAGACGATGAATTACGACAAAGAGCAATGACGAACATGAGGGAAACTTTATTCATATTGTTCTAAGAATAATACCCAACACGAGATTTGAAAAATTAATATTTGTATTGAATAATAATACAAACGAGTACTCACATTTCTGAAATCCATCGCATCTTTCCAAACAGTATTCCTTTTTGATGAATTGACTTTATTTTCACGATTGAATTAAATTTGAATATCCATTTCTCGATTACGGCAATAGGGATACACTTTCTCGTTGTGTTGCTTTAACAATATGCAAATTCAAACGTCGTATCTTCATCATGCATTATTACCTAAACAAATAAACGCAATTCACCAGAAATTCAATTAAAATTTCCGAAACAATGAAACACCAAACACAGCGAATACCGCTTTCAAATTTCGACTAGTAACGAATGGAAAGTAAGAATGAAATGAAAAAAATGCGTCATTAATTGGTCATGCAAGGCAATGCCTTTTGTGGCCTTCATGATAATTATGATACATTGAAAGGTGAAGGAACGATGATGATGAAGATAATGTAATAACAAGGTAATAACCGCCGCATTAATTCTCAATAATGCAGGCCGAATGGTTTTGTTTAATATTTGATAGTTGATGCTTTAGCCAGTATTAGCGCTCTATCACGAAACTTAGAAGTTATAGTTTTCATTTTTTTTCTCCTGATTTTCTGTCATGCTCATACTATCAATGAAAATAAACCATCTCAGAACCATTGAAACCACCTTCAAAACACCTCACTTTCATTTAAAACCATTCTGAGCCATCGCATAACCATTAAAACCCATCATGATCCTTCAACATCATTCTAAATCATCGCAGAACCATCAAAACCATCTTCATAATCCTTCATCATCATTTAAAACCATTCTGAATCATTTCAGAACCATCGAAACCATCTTCAAACTCCATCATCACCCTTTGGAATCATCTCAGACCCATCAAAACAATCTTTATAACCCATCATCATCATTTAAAACCATTCTGAACCTTCAAAACCATCTTCAAACCCCTACATCTTTTTGATCCATTTCAGAACAGCATCCTAGATTAATTAGGAGGGGAGATATGAAGAGTTTTTCATATTTTTGACTTTGAAAGTAGGCTATTCCATCCTTATCTCCGCTACAAATTGAAGAAGAGAGTTGAAATTTTGCATGTATATTAAGTAGGGGTTCTGGATATGCTTTTTGAGTTTCAACTTTTTTACCTCATTGCACCTCCTCAAAGCCCCGAAAATGTGGTTTTTTAGGTTTTTTTTTTTTAATATTTTGAAGTTGTTCCTCGCATAACTCGCCTCAAAATTGAGCTAGGAAATTGAAATTTGGCATGTAGGTTTAGTAAGGGTTCTAAATGTGTACTTTGCGATTTGAGTTGGTAAGTTGAATTTTGGTATGTATGGGTCTTAGATGCACCTTTAGGGTTTTCAGCTATTCGCACCAATTATACTCCACTACCCCTACTACAGATAGAGAAAAAACATTGCAGAGCGCTCCTTTTTTTTATTCTATAAATGGATGATTCGTGTATCTCGGTTTGCTTTTTATACTCAAAATGTTCGCGATTCAATTACATAAGTACCAGTAGGACCTGCCATCAACTTATACAAAATAAAGATGAGAAACCAACGAAGTCGATAGAATGTAGCGTACATGGGTAATTTTTTTAAATTAATCTGAACAATGACAATGCTTGGACTTGGCATTCAACTTATTCCAAAGTAAATTGATTTTATTTTGTAATAATATTCATAAAAGAAAACCTATTAAAAATGAAATATCGAAAATTTTATTCATTAATCGAATGTCCGTATACATAATTATGTATTTGATTCGTAGCGTAGTAAAAGAAAATGTTTCGAGGTTTTTATTCGTAATTTGCATTTCCTGTACAGGTAAAACATAATCTAGAAGAAAATTTCACTTCTCTCACGAAACTTCTAGTTATTATTATTTATTAAAAGCTTGACGAAATCTTATTATTTACTTTAGTAATGAATTTCGATTTGAGTAAACAACAATACATACGTAGATATATTCAATGTATAAAAACTTAAATTGGTTTTCGAATTGATTAAAATAACAAAATTATTCTTTGTTTGATGGTTGATTCAACGACTACCTATTTACGGAATATCTTTCAGTACGAGAGGAAACTAAAATGAAACGAAAGTTTAGTCGTTATGTGGCGTCAATCATTCGCAATTCCGGAATACAGATTTCAAAACAAGAAGAGCACAGATGCAGTATGTATAAAACTTACACGTTGCTATGTGCAATATTTTATTATTCTTTGGCAACGGTATTCGGTGGCATTTACGCAATTAAAAATCGTAACGATTTTTACAAATTTATTCATCCAATACCTTACATAGCGGTTGTCTCGGTCACATTGAGCGGTATATTTTCTTTACTCTATCACAGAGAAAAGCTAGGTGAGATTTTACGTCAAATCGATGATAACATGTACACGTACCCAAACGAAGCAGACCATTCATTAGTAAATTACAAGCGGTACCTTCAAGACGACAATATCGTACTTATAATGAAAACCATTCAAATATTCAACTTTGCCAGCGTACTTTGTAGGAGTTTTCCAGCGTTAGTTTATATAGTTTATCATGGTTCAACCGAAGCACCTGTTTATCCAGCTTGGACGCCTTGGTCATTAACGGATCGAAAATTTCAATACTTCACGTTTTTTGCTCAGCTTGGTCAGGCTTTATGTGGTATTTGGTGTCATAATTTGATTATATTATCAATTTTAACTCCACTTTTCGAATTCTTGAGACAATTTAGAAGACTTGAAGAAATGGTAGGGTCGCTTAGCAGTCGCACCAAAACGATATGCCAGGAGAATACGTGCGAATTTCAAAGAACTATACAAGATAATATTAGTCATTGTATCGGACATCATCAAACATTATACAAGTAAGTGCTACGAAATAAGAGTTGACCTGCCACAGGAGTAATGGAAACTGAGATTGGTATTAGCATAGATCTATAGTACACATAGAGGCGAATTCAACATATTCGCTCGAAGTCCCCTTTTCCTCGGATGTGGCGCTGTAAAGGCATCTAAATATTGAAAAAATGAGCAATTTCAAAATTTCGATCCAATCATCAATCCAAGTAGCAGACCTTATAGATAAAAATTTTTCCTACAAATTTTATCATATACATGTTTTATCTATCTCCGCTATTGAAGGGGCAGCACTTGTTTGAATTTTACAAGCCCCTTCAAATAATCAAGTTATGCAAATTTTGTACATAACCAAAAATACTGCCAAGGTTACCTACTACAAAGTTCACTATTCAAAACTAAAATTTAGACAGATTTTTCATTCTCAAAATTTTACACGGTGGTAATTGGAGCAATATAAAATCTCAAAAACAAAAAATTTGTCTAAATCGTGGTTTCAAATAGTGGGTAGTAGGCAACTTTTGTAACATTTTTAGTTGCATACAAAATTTGCCTAACTTGATTATTTGGAGGAGCTTGTAAAATTCAAACAAATGCCGTCCCATTAATAATGAAGATAGGCAAAATCTGTACATGACAAAACTTGTAGGAAAAATTCTTTCTACAAGTTCCGCCATTCAGATCGATGATTGGATCTAAATTTTGAAATTGTTCATTCGTTCAATTTCTAGATATCTGTACAGCGCCACATCTGGGGAAACGGGGGGTTTCAAGCGGGTACATTGAATTCGCCTCTATGTGTACTATAGATCTAGCTAGAGCTACCTAGTTATTTACCTATTTAACAAATGTTTTCTTCACAGAAATTTTCAATTGTATAAAAGTTGGATGAAAATTATCCTGTCATGTGATTTATTAATTTGTATGCTAACCTTGGCCTTTGGATTATACATCGTTGCAAATGTCGGTAAATTTAATTTATGTTTAAATGAAATACATTTTAAAATTTAAATTGCATTATTTACAAATATAATTATCATTATTAGGCAACGAGTATTTTGAAAATGCTCACTTGCTTCGAATTAATCGGTATCATAAGCATAAACCTACTCGCAAAATGTGTCATTAGTGAAATATTCGCCAACTTTGTGAGTATTTAAACATCTTATTACGATTATTTAAGTTTTGCAATTTTTTTTAATTTTTTTATTACTAATCACATTTTCCGAACAAAGAACGAAGGCCTTAGAGAAACAATATTTTGGAAAGTTGACTGGTATGAAATGAACGAGAAAAATAGAAGATTATTGGTTATTTTTCATCTAATGAGTGGTCGAGCATTGGAAATGCCTGTGTTTGGAATTTTTCAACCAAGTCGTAAAATATTTTCAACAATTATGCGAGCAACGTATTCAGTTTTCAATGTAATAAATGTTTCGATGGCAAAATAAATATTGAAAATACGTACCTATTTTTTATGATAAAATTTTCCATCCCCTAATTCATTCCATTAAGCTTCATAATTCAGATGATTAACTCGTTCTGCTTCTATTTTCGAAGGCAGTCTCAGGGTCAATTTGAATATTGCTGATGAATTTGGTACCTGCAAAACCTGGGAGGAAAAAACAATTTAATGAGATTTTTAAAAATTTATTTTTCAATAATTTTAAAACTATACTCCCGCAGTACGCCTAAAGAATCGATTCAACTTTCAAAACAATGAATGAATGAAACTTATAATAAACAAACAACGCAAAGGCTTATCGAAAAATACAAACACAATACCTCGATTTAAATTCACGGTATACATTTTGAATAATTGAATAGTTAATTTATACCGGAGTAAGAAGCCGATGACGTTGTGTGGAGCTAGAGGACAACTAGACATATAATCAACGCGACTGAAGTTTTAGATACCTTTATCGCAGTACTTTCTCGTTTGTTTTCAAAAATCAAACAAAAATTCATAAAATATTATTCGAAACGTTTATAACGTCATCTTTAACTCTTCCTAATTGAAAACAAGCAAGGGTTTTAATGTTCATTCACATTCGAGTTCAATACATGTATGATAATTTGTCTATCCTAAATATAAGAGGAGCACAACTGACCGGACCTTAGTGAAGAGGGTAGTTAGAAAGGGTTGCGGTTAGCTGGGGGTTATTCAAATAAATTGAAAATTGAAATTTGGTAAATTTTTAAAAATATTTGAAAATATGCGTTAAAATGTACATTTTTGAGTTTTCTCCGCTTGGGTCATATTTTTCATCAGTATTTTGAAAAACAGATTTTCTTAATTCTGTTTCTTCCTGAAAGCCAAATGTAGTAGTGACTGAATTTGAAAAACTTGTAGATCATTTCATTCAAAACGATTTCAAAAGTAACTATTGTCCAAGGACGTAACCATGAAGAGGTGGGGAGAGGGGGGATCTAACCACCCATGTGGTGGACTGCGCTCACCTCCTATCGAAGGAAACGTTCAGTATATTGTCTGTGGACACCTTCCTGATATATTCCAAGGAAAAAACCGACATGGGATTCTTTTTGACTTTGCCCTTTTTAGCCTGATTTTCATGACATATTGTCAATGAAAATCAGGCTGTTACCGTCTATCGACTAACAAAGGTTGGGGAGGGGGAATACCAACCAAATCCGTTTTGAGGACCTAGAAGGCCATTAAGATAATTTTCTGTTAGGTCAGATATTTTACTTTGCTTGATACTGACTAGAATCGCCCCAATTCGGTCAATCGGCCCAGTTTGGCGCCGATTTGAATGTATATGAGTGAGGATGACCTTGAGTCAAAATTCAGTTTAGCCCCATTTTGAGGGAGGGAGTGCTGTGGAGCCAAAAACACAAAAATTGTTCCTTTTTGAGTCAATCCGTTAAAGGATCTAAAGTTGTACAACATCCAAGAATCAACCTCCTACGTCAGGTAAGAGGGGAGATATGTGGATTTTCCCCTTTTTGACCTTGAAAAAGGACTTTTCCTCTCCTATCTCCCACCAAAATGAGCTAAGAATTTGAAATTTGGTATGTACAGTCAGTAGGGGTCCCAGATGTGCTTTTGGGGGTGCCAACTTTTCAGCCCCATTGCACCCTTGCACCCACTCACAGCCCTGAATATGTGCTTTTTTGGTCTTTTTTACATAATTCCCCTTTTACTTAATCTGGATAACTCCTGTACAAACTGAGCTAGCAACTTGAAATTAGATATGTAAATTCAGTAGGGACCCTAGATGTGCCTTTTGGGGGTCTCGACTTTTCAGCTCCATGGAATCCCCACACAGCATTAAATATGTAGTTTTTTGATCGACTTTTCTGATTTTTAATGTTTGTTCTTTCACATGCCTCCTCTCCACATTGGGCTAGGAAGTTGAAATTAGGTATGTACAGTCAGTAAGGGCCCTAGATATGCCTTTGGGAGGTCTCGACTTTTCAGCTCAATTGCACCCTCTCACAGCCCCTAAAATATGATTTTTTGGTCAGGTTTTCTCATTTTTTTGTTTTTTGAGTTTGGTCCTCGAATAACTCTCCTCTAAATAGAGCTAGGAATTTGAAATTTTGGTATGTATAATTAGTAGAGATCCTATATGTGCCTTTTGGTTGTCTCGACTTTACAGCTTCATTGCACCCTGTCACAGTCATGAATATGTGGTTTTTTAGTCGATCCTCGCATAACTCCCTTAGGTATGTAGTCAGTTAGGACCCTAGATGTGTCTTTTAAGGTTTATGACTTTTTAGCCCCAATGAACCCTTCCTACCCTAAATTCTGATTAGGAAAAGAACATTGCAATCTCATTATTGTAATGTGTCACGAAAATCAGGTCGAATTACCTGGATTGACTGGACTATAGGTTAAATAACATTGACTTGACTTCGACTCGAAGGTGGTAAAAAAAAAGTTCATGTTGCAAGTGAAACCGTTCAACGAATTTTTTTTATTTTTAATGAAAAATAGATGTACTCCAGGTAGGTCTGGATAAATTAATGGGTGCCTGCTTATTAGATAAAAAAAAAATCCTGCACTAATATAGACACATGTATATATTGTGTTACATTTGGTTTCAAATTATTAATACCATATCATACAAAATTTATTAGTATTAAGTACTCATTTTCATTCTTTACCTATCTTTTATAATATACCTACTGTAAAATATTTTTTTCAACAAAATGTAAGGTGCACAATCATTTTTTTATTCGATTATCTTACACATAAATAATTCAGTCAACTATTTTCCTATCAAGCTGAAATAAACAATACATATTGCCATTATCATTTTCTATCAAACGATCAATTCGTGAACAACTGACACATACGTAGTAGGCAGTAGGTACCTAGGCTACAACCTACGTATAATTAAGCTAGTAAAAAAAGTAAATTTATGCCTACTTATAACTAATTCACGAATAATTTTAAAAGAAGAAGCAGCATAATCTTAATCAATAATAAGTATTTGCTCAAAGGAAGATTTTTATTAAATTCATTCAAGTAAGCTATTTTGACTTTCACAAAGATTAATGCAAATATGCCCATAATACGTTACATTGCATAACATACATATTTTCAAAAATATTTCAGAACCCAAGATGCGTTTAACAATGCGAAGAAAAATCATCCAATTTGTAGCCACCCTATTTACAGACTCCGGAATAAATATCTTGAACGAAAACGATAATCGAAACGCTTGGCGATTTGTTATGATCTTCATTCTATTTTTAACGGCAGATTTATCAACTTGCATGGTTTCCATAACGAACACCGATAATTTCTACGCTTTTGCCAAACCCTCGCCTTATATTGCCGCAGCTACAGCTATTCTGAGCGGCGCCTTTTTCATGTTTCATTACAAAAACTTGGTTAGCGAAATACTACACCAAATGGATCGGAATTTTTATACGTATCCGGATGAACACCTGCTTCAGATCAAATACCCTTGGTATTTACAAGAGGCGAATATCAGTCTGCTAATCAAGCTGATCAAATACGCCATCTTCAACGTACTATTTGTGGTCTGTGTACCTATTTTTGGAGAACTCTTGTACTACGGTAGGATTAAAACATTTATATACCCTTGTTGGACACCTTGGAAAGTAAACAGTCTGGGGATCGAACTGTTTACATTTTTATTGGAATTTATACAAGCGTGTTGCGGTGTTTGGTTAAATTACATAACGTCGATTTTTTTACTAATTACCGTAGTTGAATTCATGAGACAATATCGAAAGCTGATCGATGCTGTTTCTTCTCTCGAACGCCGAACGGAATGTTTTAATCAATCGTTGCGCGAGAATATTATTCATTGTATCAAACACCATCAATTATTACAAAGGTAAGATGGAACTGAGTCAAATTCGAGTTATCTTACTTAATGTTTCCATGTTAAACGAGTTAAAAATACCGCTGTTACAATTTCACAGAAATTTTCATCTGTTTGAAATTTGGTTTTCAATATTCTTCTCAACAGAGCTGACCATATCAGTTGTGACATTTGCTTTAGCGTTGTATGTCGCGATATACGTAAGAGAGCTTATAGGTTTACGACTATTAAAATGTAACAGTAGAAACGTAACGACGAGGCAAATTATTAAACTGTGTACTTTCAAATGTCTTTTTTACAGGCTCCAAGTCTCGGTCAAGTTTTGAATTATTTCACCGTTGTTCTCTTCATTTGGATCAATCTACTGATCAGATGTTTGATCAGCGAAGTATTCACACATTAGGTAAAAAATAATTTTCATCGAGTAATTTTTTAATGTAAATAATCAATTCAGTGTTGAATCCTGATCTAAGGGCACTAAGGTGGTTTCGATGCTTTGATGATCTATCGGTCGACCCGAAAATGAATTTCTTCGATTTTTACTTCGCAGAGTCACCTCTCTCAAATTTGAACATATAATAAATTTTGAGCCAAAATGCTAAAACAAACTAAAATCATAAAAAATGTCTTGACAACAGGAAATTTGTAATAGTAGTAACAAATGACACAGGTGACAAGGACAGTTCCTTAAATTTCACTTAGAAAACTGTGACATCGTCATTCAACAGAAAAGCTGGAGAGCAGAAAATTATCATAATGAACAATTTATTATTTTTATTTTTAATTTTGAAAGAGAATAAGAGAAGATAGGCAATAAAAACAAATAGCAACGGGTAACAGGGACAGGGTGACAGCCAACAGGGCCCATGATGCCATGACCCATGAAAACTGAAACAGGCTTGAATGGAAATGAGATGTTTAGATAAAAGTAAAAAGTTCTCAGTTTAACTTCAAGACCCAATGGTAAGAAAAACTGAAAAGTTTATTCAAGTAAAAATCAATTATCAATCGATTGAATTTTCACTAAAATTAGTGTAATATAACGAAAAGCAAATTGAATCAAAACAACTGACAATGAGTATAATTTTGAATTTTGAATTCCAATCTCTATATAGAAAATTAACGGATTACTGAAATGTTCGCCACAAGTCTATAAGAGATAAAGAATATCGAAATAACAATCAAGCTAAATTATTAATTCATAATATAAAAAAAAATTAAAATTTGAAATCTATAAAAATAATAAAAATCACAACCGACAATTTCGGCAAAAAATTTTCGCCATACGGCTATCTTGTATTTATAAATTTAAAAATGTAAAACGCACTGTAAGAAGAGATAAAATCCGGAAACAATGAAAAAATTGCTGCTGATATTTATAAATTCAAAATTGTAAAACAAGACTGTAGAAGACTGTAATACAATTATAATTTGTCTGTTCAGTCTATTCGTGTATGAGCAATGGACGTCTTGCTTACAACGCGGGATAACGAACATTGCCCTTACTATTGTATCTTGTAGAATTGTAAGTACAGGCGGATGTTGGTGGGAACGAGAGTGGGAATGTGCTAAGTGGTGGAAACACGTTTGTGTAAGCATTCATCGAATTGCTTATGTACTATGTACCATTAAACGGTTCAACACTACGCTAACATAAGTTTGATCAATACAACAACCAGTTCATTTTAAAATATAAAAACTCACATTCTTTCGATGTTTACTCTTTGCGTGCAAAGAATTCTGAGTATTTTATTCTCAACAGAACGACAAACTCGCTGAGACCCTAATTTGGAATACTCCTTGGTACAAGATTGACAAAGAAAACAGAACGCTGCTGTTGATGTTTCACTTGAACGCTTGCCAGCCATTGCGTTTATATGGATTATCAATTTTTGAAGCCACTCGAGTAACATTTACAAAATTGATTCGAATAACATATTCATTTTTCAATGTATTGAACATATCTTTTTAAGATTGTAGCAAAACAATCTTCAATACTTCAATACTTAACAGTGGCGGATTAAGCTTTGCGCCGCCTATACGGCAGCCGTTACCTGCCGCCCCC
>FIZR01019152.1:0-12977 GCA_900060175.1 Ferrisia virgata | reverse complement strand
AAAAAAAAAAAAAAAAAAAAAAAAAAAAAAAAACAAACGATAAGTAAATTGTACTATTATATAAAAGCATGTGGGTCAATATAAATATACATTACACACGTTAATAAAGGCGATAGCTACGAATACGAATATATTTTATCATTTTCTGTTGTCATTTCGAGTTGCATGTTTTTGGAAATCAACATAAATTGCATCGATACACCAAGAATGTCTACACATTAATTATGTATTCTAAAATTAGATAGCTAATATCAATATAAATTATAAATGATCCATGATCTTGAGTCAGTAGATGTTTCAACTTTTACACAAAGAAATCTACCAGTACTCTTTCGAGCAGCTTTCTTTATGTAGAACGTAGAAGATACATATTAATTTAATTATTGGTACGATACCACAATGATCGTAATCATACGACACTGGAAAATTTAAATAAAAATAAAAAAAAAATACAACTACAACATATTACCATCTTCTTCATTTGTTTTTATACCATTTTATGTGGCAGTTAGTGCGGTAAATTAATTTTTAGAAAATTTAGTAAATCGAAATTGCCTAAAATTTACTGCTTAATAATTGCCAATTGATGTGAAAATGTAGTATGAATACTTTGATCCTGTCCGGTAACTTTTTTTTTCTTTTTCTTCTTCATTAGACTGAGTTAAAGGGATGATTTTAACAGCAGCTTTAAATTGAAGTTACTGTGCTACTTTCTACAAAAATAAAACTTGTTTCGAGGATGTCTCAAAATTCAAATACAAAGGGTAGGTATTAGGGCGATTCAATTTTAGGTTTTTTTTTTTTTGTAAGTTGAACAGGGTATGGAAAAAAAGTTTCAAAATTGCGTCAAATGAACTCGGTAAAAACTTGAAGTCTCTAACTTCACCCTTAACCCTCCTCCTCCCTTTGATTTAAAATTTCAAAATTGACATAGAACTTGAAAACAACCCTGTGCCGACTTGACCCTGAAATTATCAGGTAAATGAAAAAAAAACATACCTCAGATTTCGACCAAACTCACGCAGGTGGTTGATTTTGAGTTGAAACCCCACTATACAAAATTTGATGCTCCTGCCTCAAGTAGGGGTGAAGCTATGCGACTTCAAAGTCGCCTTTTTGAAAAAAAAACACGTTTATTAAAAACAAAATGACAATTTTGGGTTCCCATAGCTTCACCCCCCCCCCCCTCAGGTAAATTTACAAAATTTTATACGGTGGGTTTTCAACTCAGAGTCAACTATCTTCGTAAATTTCATCAAAATCCGAGATATGTTGTTTTTTCCATCCACTTTACACCTTCAGGGTCAAGTCGGCAAGGGGTAAAATTATTTTTTTGAAGGTTCGTTTGAACCTGAATTGAATACTTTGAGAGGGTGCCCCTGTAAAACGATCGAAAAAATTTTCCAACCTTTATAATAAGTGGCAACCTAGTAGGTGATTAGGTATTAGGGTGTGAGCTAAATTTTGCTTCATTTTGAAAATCTGCATGCGGCAAGGTCACAATAGTTGCAAAATGACCTCAAAAAGGATTGGTAAAAATTTCAGCCTCTTAGCTCACTCAATTTTTTAAACTTGCAAAACTCACATAAAGTTTAAATATTTTCAAAAATTGAGAAAAATTGAAAAAAAAAATTTGAAAATTTTTTAACGGAATTATTACATTTATTTTGACCCAAGATGACCATTGGCCGCATTTTTTCATCATTGCCCTATTATTCAGCGATTTAAAAAAAAGACACTTCTTGTAATTTTTCATGATTTTTTGAAAAAATTGGAAGGAATTTTTTTTTGAGAAATGCGCACGATATTTAATTTTTACCCCCCCCCCCTCCACAACTAATTTTTCAGAGGCCCTCAAAAAACGTTATTTTTATAAAAAATTTCAAAAAATGACGTTTGAGGGTCGCTGAAAAATCAACTGGAGGGGGGGGGGGGGTAGGAATGAAATTTTGCGCTTAATCGCGTAAAATTAATGTCCTACGTGTCGATTTCAGGAGGCATTTCTCAATAAAATTTCCTAGCTAGTTTTTCAGAAAAATCATGAAAAATCGTAAAAAATGACTTTTTTTGAAACCCCTGAATAATGGGGTCACTGCCCTGTCGAATCCCAGTCGAAGTTTTAGTCTTCGGCCTAGGTTAAAAAGTATCCCTTTTTTACCTCCCCCCGCCCCACGTACTGGGTGAAAAATTTTTTTCCTCTTTTTAGAAATGCGAAAGTAGTACTTTACATTTTGATGAACAATTTTTTTGTCCTCCACAAAAAAACAGTGCATGAACAATTTTTGGTAGTTGGTCTGCAGTCTACTAGATAGTATAAAATTGGAGTATAACTGGCTATTACAAAAAAACATGGCTGATGAAGAAGTTGCCTGTCTTGAAAACTAAAGGGCCGAATGAGCATTTCGAAAAGTAAGGATCGAAACAAAATTTTCAAGCATGGATACAGGCGGTGAATGGAAAATTGAGAAAATTTTTAACCAATTTCAAAACTAAAGGGACTATTTTAACAAATCGTTCAAAATTATTTTTTTTCAAAAAAACAACGATGGATATGGATAGTACATAAACAGCTAAACAAATTTTATCCTCTTTATTTTTTGCATAAAATGAAAATTGAA
Source organism: Ferrisia virgata (assembly GCA_900060175.1). Taxonomy (NCBI): domain Eukaryota; kingdom Metazoa; phylum Arthropoda; class Insecta; order Hemiptera; family Pseudococcidae; genus Ferrisia; species Ferrisia virgata. The sequence goes on along the minus strand of FIZR01019152.1, from coordinate 10,359 downwards.
GTAGCTATATCAAAATTACTTATTATAGTTCCTTCAATTTTTGTATTGAACAAAAATTAAAGATTTTTCTTTTTCATGCATTTCAATTTGAGATAAAACAATGAGACTAGAATGCGAGTGGGCAAGGGTATATGTAAAAAGCGTGGATTTTACTCTGTACATGGATACCATTTTGCAATTTTTCAACCCCCTTTTCGGGGGTCCATTTCACTTACCTAATGAAAGTCGGTCGTATGGGGTGTCATGAGATAGGAAATTAGATACAGATTCCAAATCTGCTATAGTTTTTGAAGATAGATCTAGTGATTTTTCAGATATTGAATGAAAACTGGACTTCGGAGAGTGCTCTATATTCGAAAAAATTTTTCAGCACGGTAGGGCCGTTCACTAATAAATGATTATTCGAAATTAAGAAGAATAATGTTCATTTTTATACGAGCTAAGAACACCATCGTTAAATATTTACCGACCCACGCCAATGGCCCATAACAATTCCAGGCAAGTATTATATTATTTTTTACAAAAACTACACGATAAACAGGTAGTACACAAGACATAAAAATCATATCCAGAAAGGAGGAGCAAAAAAAAAAAAAAACGAAAATTTTGACCCTGATATTTTGCATTCATTTCACTTATCTAAATTATTAGCGAATTTCTCCATAAAAAATATAAAAAACGATGTAACAATGTATAATGAACATCTAGATCTAGATACCTGTTCATACTCACACGACCACGACTACGTAAAAATAAAAAGTTAACCAGTCACATTCGTAGAAGTTACGCAACGTTGAACGCGAACAGTCTGACGGTTTGAAAATAGTACTAGCAAGTGGAGTAAAAAAATGAAATTAATATTTACGCTTGGTTTCATCTTGTCGGTATTGCTCATCTCGAGTTTTGAAGTCAAATCAGAAGATGACAAAGAGCAAAACATCGATAACAGGAGATCCAGCGAAGATGGTGAAAATGTACCCGGTGAAGAATCCAAAATAAACACGATGCAAAACACAACAACTACAGCAAATAACACTACATCGAGTCCAGACTCATCATTCTCAGAATCTGAAAATCTTATCAACGCAACAAATCAGATAAATCTCGATGCCGCAAATAACACTGAAAACAGTTCAGATTCGCCTCTATCGAAATCAGAATATAATGACGAAGTAAGTAATACAACGAAAAACATTACTACCACAAACAACACTGATTCGCTTTGCTCGGCGTCAGAAAATAATACCATCACTTCAGCAAACGACACTAAAAGTGAGCCAGATTCACCTTTTTCAATATCACAAAGTAATGATAACGTCACAAACACGATGATAAATACGACTATTGCAAATACGACCAAATTAAGTCCTCTATCAATTTTAGGATCGCGAAGTAAAGGTAAAGTGAAAAATACTACGAAAAATACGACCACTACAAACAACACCGAATCGATTTCAGAATCACAATCTTTACAATCAGACGGTAACGAAAACGTAACAAATTCCGTGAAAAATACGACTACTGCAAATAGCACCGAGTCAGCAGTTTCAGATCCATCAACCCCAGAATTAGAAAGCAACTTCGATGCAGCCAATCAGACGAAAAATATTACCGTAAATAACACCGACTCAAATCCAGACTTATTATCTCCACAATCAGAAAGCCTTTTCAACGTAGCAAACGAAACGAAAAACACCACCACTGAAAAAAACGCTACATCGAGTTCAGATTTCCTCATTTCAGGATCAAAAAGCGATAACAACGAATTGAAAAAAATTAAAAACATTGTTACTGAAAAATGCGCCGAATCAAATAAAAATTCATTGTCCACCGGATCGAATATAAAATCAGCAGCAACTGATGTTAATAGTTATAATAGCGGTGATTTACTATCAAGTAACAGCGATGATATTTTCCTAAAAATGATAGAGCAAGTTATGAATGGCATGAAGGATATGATAAAAATGGATACCAGCATTTTAAATGATCTGATCGGAACACGAGATGAGGACGACTTCAACCAAGGAGGTATAAATAGATATTGGTATAAAGCATAAAAATTCAATTTTAGCCCCCTCCCCCACCTCTTCCTTCAGCTAGAAAAATATTAATCGGGGCTCCGCGATTTTTTCATTATTTTTCATTTGAAGGTTATAAACATGCACTTCTTTTCCATTCCAGGTTAAAATTGAAATAATCAAAACATCTGAATCCGAATATTATCCGTATAAGTTTATAGTTATACGAATATATTTATTTCATTACTTTTCTGTTATCATTTCAGTCGCAACTTCACCATCTTCTTGGTTTAGTTCAGATACCAAGAAAAAAGCCCATCCATTTGCGAATAATGATGAACCACTGAATATGTGGAATTTTAAAATTTTAGAACTATTTTAAATAATTTATAAAGATATTTTTACATACAAATGTAATAATTATACATTTACTTTGTACACATTCGAGTGCAATTTACGCGTCATTATTCGTACAGGTTACCTTAATAACCGTAATTGCTGGAAAATTAAAACCCGATATAAAATATAGCTTAAATACGAGCGACATATTATCATTTTCATTCATGCATCACGAGCTTTTCAGTTATAAAAATACGTGAAATTACTTTCAATGTGTAAAATGATGAGAAAATTGTCAACAGTATTTAATAGCTCAAAAGATTTTGAAAATGAAAAAATCTTCAATAGAATGTGCGAAATGACAAAATGAATCGTTCAAAATGTCATTCTTCTGACTCGAAAACGAAAGAAAAAAACCACTTTTACAACTCAAAAAAACAATGAAAAAATGAAAAAAAATTTCAAAAATAGTTGAAATTTTTCTTTCAAAAAGTAAAGTTGTGAAAAAATTTGGTACTTCACACTTCAAAAAAAAACATAGAAGGCACATCTAGGACCTCTACTAAATGTAGGTACATATCAGATTTCAACCTCTTAGTTCAATTTGGAGGGGAGTTAAGCGAGGAACAAACTCAAAAAATAAGAAAAAACGACCAAAAACCTACTTTTTTGTTGCTGTGAAGGACTGAAAAGTCGAGACCCTCAAAAGGTACATCTAGGACTCTCAATAAATGTACATACCCAATTTCAACTTATTAGCTCAATTTGGAGGGGAGTTATGCGTGAAACGAAATCAAAAACTTAAAAACTAATGAAAAATCACACATTTGAAGCTGCGAAGGGGTGAAATGGGCCTGAAAAGTCGACACCCCCAAAAAGGTATATGTAGAGCCTCCACTAAATGTACATACCTAATTTAAACTTCGCAGCTTAATTTGGAGGGCATCAAAAGATGAGTAAAAACGGACCAAAAAACCACTTTTTTGGGGCTGTGAGGGGGGTGCAATGAAGCTAAAAATTTGGAACGCAAAAAAGGCACGTCCAGGGCCCAAACTAAATTTATATACCAAATTTAAAATTATTAGCTCAATCTGACAGAATTATGGGAGAAGAACAGCCTTTTTTCAAGGTCAAAAAGGGGCAAAACACCAATATTTCCCCTCCTAATTGACTTGGGAGGTTTATTTTTGGATATATTATAAAACTTTTGATTCTCTATCGACTGGTTTGAAAAGGGGCAATTTTTCCGTTTTTGACCCCTCAGCCCCCCTCCCTCAAATTGGAGCATAACCAAATTTGGACCCAAATTCATCCCCGCCCATATATATCTAATCTGCCGCCAAACTGAGCCGATTGACCGGATTGGAGCAATTTTGGTACGTATTGAGAGGAGCGAATAAAATTAAAATCATAAAAAAAATAAATAAGTATCTGTCATAGATGAAATTGTTTTAATGGTCTTCTGGAACCCCTAAACGGATTTTCCTCATCCGTCGTTGGTCTATAGACTGATACACTGGTTTTCATTGACAATATGACATAGAAAATCAGGCTAAAAATTCAAAAAAAAAAACCACAAGTAAGCCCAGGGATGTTTCTTCTCGAGCTTTGGCAGGGGTGCAAAATAAATATTGGTAAAAATATCTGAAACCCTGAAAAGACATATTCAGGACAACTAAACCATTCCGCGTGGAAAAGATTTTGCTCTTGGAATATTTCGAGGACCTTCTTCCAATTTTAAAAAGCAATGTTGTTGCCCTCGAGGGCGGTCTCTTTTTGGGGGAGTGGGGTAAAGAGGGGTTAAAATTTTGTTTTTTTTTAAATACCTTTATTCCTATGGGTGCTACGTGAAAAATAGATGTAAATAAAATCACAGGACATAAAATTCTGTACAAGAAAGGTTATTATCATTTTTTTAATAGAGGCGACATATATTGAATTAGGGCAAAAAATACACATGAAGATGAAAAATCGTTGTTTTTTTTTGAAAATATCTCAATTTGTATGGCTTGTATACAAAAACTAGTCATTATAAAGATTGAAGAGTAAAAAATTTCCTACGAGAAAGGTTATGTCGTGCCATTGGTTTTAGAAATATTGACTTCAGTGAATTTTAATCGTAGAAACATGATCAAAGCAGACCCCTTGTAGTCTAAAAAATATTTCGTGATCGTCATTGAATTTTCATAACATTGTAGTACGTGGACGAGCAAACTACTTACATACGTGTACGTACTTAATTTACAATGTACCTATTTCTGCCAATACATAATATTTCGTCAGAAAAAAAAAAAAAAAAGAAAAACAAGTTGACATTTATGCTTCTCTGCACCTGTTCTATGCGTAGAAATTATCTGATTTATAACGTAATTTCGTGGTGAAAAAAAGAGAGCTCAAAAATAACGCGTCAATACGAAAAGCACGAAGTAGGTACCTACCCATGTATTAAATATCCACTTGTATATGTCAAAAAAAATTTTAAAACGCAGAGTTCATTTGACCATTCTTGAAAACTTTATTAAGTTTATACTCGTATGCAAGGTTTCGAAATGAGTTATAATTATAAACTCAACGTTACTGCAACAGTGAAAACGTACAAATACCTACAAGGACTGATCATAATCGCAGAATATAAGTAACTCATGCAGGTAGAATGAGAGTTGCCACCTTATAAAAACCAGTGAAATTTCGCGTCAAAGTACAAACATTTGAAATACAAAAACAGCAAGTGCAGTTAAAATCGGATAAAAATGAAATTCGCGTACTCGTACGTATTTGGCATTCAAACACTGATGATATTCACCTCGAGAATGCACATCTTTGCAGAATATAACCATTCACGGATTGCTAGAATTTGTTTCGTTACCATCTTTGGAGTGCTCGATGATCCATCATGTGAGAACTCCGACGAAGACATGGGTAAATTATAATTAAAAAAATACATAAGATGGTAGGGCTGATTTCCTCAACATGTTGGAATAAAAACAACTATTCCATTTATGGATCCAAAATGCACGTTTAAGACATCTACGAAAGCAACATGCTAAATCATAACACCCTAGCTCAATTTGTATAGTAGAAATATGCATAGGATAAATTTTGAAAATGGTGTGAATCACCCAAATAATTATTTTTTCAAAATTGTGAGGACTCTTACCGCATGTAAATACAGCTTTTTAATTCAAGTGAGAAGGGTGATATGGGTAGGATGAATTCACAAAAAAAAAAAATCAAAAACCGAACCACCCCTTACAAAAAATAACTTTAATGGGACTATGAGGGGGAATTCAAGAAGGCACATCTAGAATGTACGACCTCTACTGAATTTGCATATCAAATTTCAAACCTCCAACTCCACTTGGAGGGGAGATGCATCGCAATACGTTACTTTTTCGAGCCTGATTTTTGTAAAGGAAGAATGCGAACTGTCCATTTATGGTGCTCTGTGATATTTTTTCTCGAACAGTGGGGGGGGGGGTACAGGTAGATATTCTAGTGAATGGCTGAGACCTCCAAAGGGCACATCTACTAAGTTTACGAACCAAATTTCTACCTTCTGGTTCAATTTTGGAGAGGAGTTATGCATGCCACAGACATGAAAAATAAGAAAAACCTACCAAAAAACTACATTTTTTGAGCTCTGAGTAATTAGAATGAAGCCGAAAAGTTGAAATCCTCCAAAGCCACGTTTAATTCTCACTACTAAATCTAAATACCAAATTTCAATCCCTTAGCTTCATTTGAAAGTGTGTTGCGTGTGCTACAAATTTGAAAAGTAAGAAAAACCCATCAGAACACCATATTTTCTCAGTTGTGGGGGGGGGGTGCAATGGATTTGGAAAATTGAAACCCCCAAAATGCACATATGACGCAAATTTCAAAGTCCCTAGCTCAATTTTGAGGGGAGATATACGTGGAAATTTTTTTTTCCAAGGTCTTAAAGGAGAAAACTCCTCACCCCCCCCCCCACCACAACAGATGTAGGAGGTTAATTTTTGGATATGTTATACAACTTTTGATTCTCCATCAATTGTTTTAAAAAGGGGCATATCCAGCGTGGGAAAGGGGGTGCGGTAGAAGATCAAAATTTTAACCGGCGAGTTTTCAGGCTATAAGTGACCAACTTCCATCAGATGATTTGAAAATCCCAGCCAAGGACCAATTCACCCCTTCTTACTGATCTACGCTCTTCAGAATGTTGGTTAAGATATACTTTTTGATGGTTTCAACTTCTCGTCGTTTTCGTATCCTTTGAGAGATTCATAAAAATTTTTGTAACATTTCAGTCCCTCAGCACCCTGATAACTGAATTTTAATCCAAGGTCATCTCTAGTCAAAACTAATAAATTTGCTGCCAATCTATTCCTATGGCCTAACCGTGACCAATTTTGGTCGGTATCAAGTTGAGCAAATAATTTTTAGCTTGCGAGCAAAAAAATAAAATGAATCGGATTTCGTAAAGATAATCCTCATCCACCTGTCTTACACCAATAATCTGTAATAGCCTGGTTTCCAATGATAAGGTGGCATAGAAAATCAGGCCAAAAATAAGAAAATTTGCCTAAAAGACTCCCTTTTTCAGGCTATGAAGGCGTTCAATGGAGCTGAAAAATTTGAACTTCCAAACTACACACTTAGAACACCTACTGAAACTACACATCAAATTTTAACCCTCCAGCTTAATTTGGAGGGAAGATATGAGAAGGACAACTTCAAAAAATAAGAACCCTCCCCCCACTGCCCACCTAAGAAACTATTTTTCTCTACACACCAAATTTCCGTCATCTATCTCAATTTAGAGGGAAGATGTGGAAAGGACAATTTTGAGAAAATAAGAAAATGTGTCCAAAAAGCTACTTTTTTGAGGCTGTAAAAAGTTTAAACCTCCAAAACTGCATTTAAAACTTTCAGTAAATCTATATGATAAATTTCAACTCCACAGTTTAATTTGGAGGGGAGGTAGGTTCGAGAGAAGCAATTTTTTTTCAGGTCATAATGGGGGAAAACTCTTCACATCTCCCTCATTACTTAACCTAAAAGACTGATTTTTGGATATGCTATACAACTTTGAATTTTTTATCAGCCCCTTCACATCTCTTCTTCAAACTTGGACACATATAAATTTTTTAATCCAAGCACATCCCTACTTAAATATTTATCAAACTGTTCGCCAATCTGAGCCTATTGGTCAAATTTGAGCGATTTTATTCAGTACCGAGCCGAGTAAATGATTTTAGTCTTCGATGAAAAAAGTAAAAATCTGATACAGCTAAAAATGATCTTAATGATCTGCTAAGACGCCAAAACTGATTTCGTTTATATTTGTCCCTCCCCACCTGACTTATTTTGATCGGCCTTAGACTAAAAAAAATCAAGTGAGATAAGAATGAAAAACCAAAGATGCCTCGTTAAGTTTGCCTCAGACACTTGTACAAAATTCCGATTTTTTCAGCTTCTAACTGTTTTAAAAGGTTGAGACTTTTGAATACATGTATAGAACATCTCTCGATTTCCACCTGCTTGGTTTAAAACTACCCTTTTCATTATCGTTTCTTTAAAATTTCAACCCATCTAAATTTCGAACCCCAATACCTACATTAATCTCTTACCATAGTAATATCATCGAGCAGAGTTATAAAACCAAATCTTTTCACTAAATCCGAGTAACCATTTGTTTTCAGACTACATGTCCATATCCGACGAAGAATTAACTCAAGAATGTGATTCACCAAAGGAAGAAAAGCTAGCCGCTTGCTTATCGCCTTCCTACGCTAGACTGGTTGGTTTCGATGGGACCATAGCATGCGTCGCAGCCGTCCTAGTGCAATATTCCGAGCTAAATCTGCGAAACGAGTCGATCACTACCACTGAGCAAGCCATGCATAAGTGTACGAAGGATGTGATTTCAATATTGGAATCGAACAACGCTACGGTAGCGAAACGAACAAAAGATCTGACTCATATTGAAAAAAATGTGTGCAAATTGATCAACGACAGATTCCACAGAATACAACGAAGCCATTGTAATCTCAATGACAAGGCTGCACAGGTGTGCAAAGAAGTAATACGACGAAATTATAACAATGGTACATACGACGAGGATATATTCAATACACATATTACTTGCAATCAGTTAGTACAGGAATATTTTCAAGTCGAGAGTGAGGATATTGGCGAGTATGATGATGCGGATTACGACGAGCCAAAGCAGCAAAAACAACCGAAAGATTTTATAACAACTTGTGGATTATTAATATATAATAACATTCGACAGACGAATTAAAAATATACCTACTTTATGCATAAGATGTAAGAATTAGGGTGGGGAGTGGGCCAAATTTTGCTTTTTTTTTGGAAATCTGCATAATATAGCTAATTTTTTGGCGGCACTCAAAAATGGCCATCTTTCAAATACTTTAAAATAAATTAAAAATTGAAAAAAGACACATCGAAACAAATTTATTTAATAGAGCATATTTCATTAATTTTGAATCTCCAAACGCAAGTTTCCATTTTTTATTAATTTTTTAAAACCATTCATACTGTATTTTTGCGTGTTACAATATCTAATGAGAACTCCTGAAAAAAGATAAAAGTAGTGAAAGTCGACCTTCAATTTGCTAGCCCAATTTAGGGAAGAGATATGCACACTACAAACTCAAAAAAAAGAAAAACCGAGGAAATAACTTTTTAGAGGTTGCAGGGGGGAGGGGTTGCAACGAAGCAGAAAAGTCGAAACTCCAAAAAGACACATCTAGGACCTGCACTAAATCTACATACCAAATTTCAACTTCCTAGCTCAATTAAGAGGAGAGTTGTGCGAGAAAGAAACTAAAAATATAAGAAAACCCATCAAAAAGACCACATTTGTGGGCTGCAAGAGGGGTGTGCAATGGGTCTGAAAAGTCGAAACCACCAAAAGGCACATCTACAGCCCTCACCAAGTCTACTTGACAAATTCAACTTCCTAGCTCAATTTGGAGGGGAGATAAAGGAGGAACAGCTCTTTTTCAAAGTCAAAACGGGGGGAAAGCTTCATATCTCCCCTCCTAATTGACCTCGAAAGCTGATTTTTGGATGTACTACATAACTTTGGATTGGCTATCGATTGCTACAGACAAAGGACAATTTTTGCTTTTTTAGCTTCTTATCGCCCCTCCTCTAATTTTGGGCATAACTGAATTTCGACCCAAGATCAACCCCAATCTTAAAATCAATTCAAAGTAGTCAACTGTTGGCGAGTCAACGGCTGACGACATTTCAACTCAAAATCATAAAACTGATTTAAGGCGAAGGTCCACTGTTTTGATGAGTGAACTTCAAATATCTCTAATTTTCCTCAATATTTCAACTTGAAATCATAAAATCAATTCTTTGTACAATAAGTCCACTGATGTCACATCTCTAATTTTCCTCAACATTTAAAATTAAAATTATAAAATCAATGCTTCATAAGATAACTAATGTCATTTCAGGCCATAAAAATCTGTCCACTGATGTCGGCTCAATGATGACGTCACACTGTTGATGGCCCACTAGTAATATCTCTAATTTTCCTCAACATTGAAAATTAAAATCATAAAATCAATGCTTCATAAGACAACTAATGTCATTTCAGACCATAAAAATCTGTCCACTGATGTCAGCCCAATGATGACATCACACTGTTGATGGTCCACTAATAATATCTCTAATTTTCCTGAACATTTCAACTTAAAATCATAAAATCAATTCTTCAAAAAATAAGTCCACTGATGTCATTTTATGCCATAAAAATCTGTCCACTGATGTTAGCCCAATGATGACATCACACTGTTGATGGTCCACTAATAACATCTCTAAATCTCTAATTTTCCTCAACATTTCAATTTATAATCATAAAATCAATTCTTCAAAAAATAAGTCCACTGATGTCATTTCATGCCATAAAAATTGTCCACCGATGTCAGTCCAATGATGACGTCACACTGTTGATGGTCCACTAATAACATCTCTAATTTTC
>FIZR01019146.1:0-11389 GCA_900060175.1 Ferrisia virgata | reverse complement strand
AGTGTTTACTCTATCAGAATCGATAAAAATCCCAAAATCGACATTTTCGACCCAACCTCCGAAAAACCGCTATATCTCCTAAACTAAAACCTCAAAAGTGGGACCTTGCTAGATAGACGTACACATTTAAGCATTTCAAAAAAATAACAAAAAACTGAAAATGAAATTAACCGGTTGAAAGTGATCATTGTAGATTTGAATTTCTAAATCATTAAAACTAACACTCGTCCAAGGTTTGTGGCTGAAATTTGAAACTAACCGATAGCTGTTGGTTATTATAAGAAAATCTCGTGGTAAAAATTTCAAATTTCAAAAATTCATATTTTTATATGAAATTATTCTACGACAAAATGGGTACAAAAGGCAGAAAATTGATCAAAAATCACAAACAAACGTTAAAAAATATATGAAAATTGACCTATAATGACAAAAAAATCGTTAAAAATTATTGAAAGTTAAAAATGTAGAAAACTGAATGAAAATTTGACAAAAAGTGTAGCAAATTAATCAAAAATCATTGAAAATTAGGAAAAAATTTGACAAAAAAGGGTGGAAACTGCAGAATATAGACAAAAATTCACGAAAAAACCCTTAATAATCATAGAAAATTAAGTAAAAAATAGCCAAAATTTAGTAAAAAATGTGGAATTTTGACCAAAAGTCGTTAAAAATTATTGAACAATAAAATTGTATTAAAAAAATTCTGGAAAATGATCAAAAATCACGAACACATGTTCAAAATTGGTGAAAATTGACTGAAAATATGAAAAAAATTTGTGGAAAATCATGGGAAATTGGGTAAAAATTTACTAAAGATGGGTAAAAATTGCAGAGATTATTGTGATTTTTGATCAATTGCCTGTCGATTTTTTACGTAATTTTCGATGATTTTCAACAATTTCTTCGTGATTGTCGATCAATTTTCTGAATTTTTTACCTATTTTTGTCAATTTTCGTCCAATTTTCAACATTTTTTTACTATTTTGTTTTGAAATTTTTAACAATGTTTAGTTAGTTTTCACTTATTTTTGTAAATTTTTTATACAATTTTCGATGGTTATAACTTTTTTCCCCCATATTTTAAGTCCGTTTTAACAATTTTTCGTAATTTTTCATAAATTCTCGATGATTTTTAGTAATTTTTTTAATATTTCAAAACAAGTTTCAGTGATTGTGAAAAAATTTCTACCTATTATAAAACATTTTGAAGTATTTTTTTACCAATTTTTACCCAACTTTCGATGATTTTTATAGATTTTGTTTCATATTTTATCATATTTTATGATAGTTTTCAACATTTTTTTGTGATCTTGGAAAAATTTTGTACATTTTTAAGTTTTTTTTGTAAAATTTTAATCTAGTTTTCAGTAATTTTTAAAGTTTTTTAGTCTGATTTTCTATGTCATATTGTCAATGAAAAGCAGGGAGGGGTAGAATACCGACAGAATCCGTTTTGGGATCCTAGAAGACTATTAAGACAATTTTTGACCATGTCAAATATTTATTTTTATTTATTTTTTTTTATTTTTTTTTTTTTTTTGAAAATTAAAATCATTTACTTTGCTCGATACAGACTAAAATCACTTCAATTCGTTCAATCGACTCAGTTCGGTGGTAGATTATATATTTATGAGTGGGGATGACTTTGAGTCAAAATTCAATCTTGCACCATTTTGGAAGAGGGGGTGCTGAGGAGCCAAAAATTTAAAAATTGTTCTTTTTCAAATCGATCGAAAGTGAATTTAAATTTGTATAACATATCCAAAAATCAACCTCTCAAGTCAATTAGGAGGAGAGATATGAGGGGTTTTCCCTTTTTTGACCGTGAAAAGAGGCTGTTCTTCCGCTATCTCTTCATCAAAATGAGCTAGGAAGTTGAAATTTGGTATGTACATTTAATAGGGACCTTAAATGTGTCTTTTGTGGGTTTCGACTTTTAACCCTCATTGCACTCCCTCACAGCACCGAATATGCGATTTCTTGGTCAGTTTTTCTTATCTTTTGAGTTCGTTCCTCGCATAACTCCCCTCCAAATTGGGCTAGGAAGTTGAAATTCGGTAGGTACAGTCAGAAGGGACCCTAGATGCGCCTTTTGGACGTTTCAACTATTCACTATAATATCTATCTATTATGCTACCACTATTCAAGAAAAAATACCCATAGCTTTCCTTTTTTTATTCCATGAATGGATGCTTCACACGTCTCTTTTACTTCACGAAAATCAGACTAAAAATTTTGAAAATTTCTGGAGGGAGGATAAGCTCACCTGCAGCAACTTTATGCAACAAATGCTTGAATAATATCAAAAGCGTCGCCAAGCTACGGTTGGCCAGAGGACTTGTCCATCCTAAAAATTTCCTGTTTAGTACAAAAGCTCTGTTTACCTCAAATTTGAAATTAAAGCCATGGAAAAGTTCAATTTTTTAAAATAAAACTAATCTTGGCCACGCGATACCTTTAAAATAATACATAATGCCGAAATTGAAGCGCAGTGAATCCTCAAACTCAAATAAAATATTTTAAACTTTATCAAAGAAATGAAAAATTCCGCAAATAAAAAAACGCCAAAGCGTTATTAGGCTTTTAAGATCTGCAACTGCGAGGGAAATAATGTTACCCAAAGGGAGAAATGTCGTAATCGAAAATAAGAAATTTTCAGCTGCTCGACTTCATTCTACTTTTGGAATTTTTTTTTTTTTTTCAATTTTAGCAAGAAAAAAAATTAAGATCACCTTAGTTGATTTCAAGGACGAGCTTATAAGATACGAATATTCTACGAATTTTTTCTCACCAAAGATACTTTGTTTTACATCAGCCTCCCCCACTTGGGTGTATCAAAGGATGGCAGACGGTCGATTTCAGGCGACTTGAGACCTATTTTTTTATTTTTTTTTTATTTCAGGATTTTAGAGAATACTGAACTCGTAGATAGCAACTTTTCCATACCACGAAATATCAGGATAAGTAGATTGCCAAATGACTTCAAAAATCCTTGTAAAATGCTCGTTACCTTCGACTTGATAAATATTTTAAAATGAGATTTGGTCCAGAGAGGCTGCGGAAAAATTGTATGTAGCTTTGTGCGGTAGTATACAATACATACGGTATATGAACACAGCTACACGAACGAAAAAAATTGCGAACAACTTAGTGTACGTACGAAAAATTACAAACGCGATAAAACACAATATAATTCAGTTATCGCGTACAAATTTACATACTTATATACGATATACTATACTTACAGAGTAAAAGTCAGCTCAAGGATAAATTTTCTTTTTCTTTTTTCTTTATTTTTTTCGGCTACGTTAGTATCTAAGAATTTTTAACAGCTCAGAAAATAGTAACGTAACGTAACCTAGCGTTTGCCTACCACTATTTATTTTGCTACATATTTCATGCTTGGTACTTACCTACTTGCTTACTCGCCTACCCTACAGGAATATTTTAAAAACTAATCTATTTATTCAGAATATTATTACCTAACTTTGTTATTAATTATTCATTTTTACTAAAAAAGGCGTTACAAAAAAATTCAAATTGCGAGAAAACAATGTAGGCTGAGAAGATACCTAAGCTATATCCGCACGACCACCGCATCAATTAAGAAATTGTGCGCAAAAACCAGCGCAAACTTTGAAATCGTGGTCCTGTAGAATGTACACACTACACAGCTTTCGCCGTCGGCGGTTTCTCAATACATATAATAAAGTGATACTCGTCAATTATATGAATAATAAAAGCGAATGCGAACTAAAAATAATGCACCAATAGTAATATTTATTTTCGTTCATTTTATTTAATTTCCAATATTCATACAGAGTGCAAATTATTAATCTATAACTGACTACATAAGTAATGTACGTAGGTCTAGGTACATCGTATTCGTTTGGTAACAATTTAAAATACCTTCAGAAGCAGACGTCCTTCGTATATACCGTTTCCTGTATATGTATTCATAAAGTCTACCCAACTTTGTAGACCATACGTATTATGAGTATTTGCTACGCGAACTTCTAGTATGCAATTAAATAAATAAATGCAATGATTCATTTATTTATCTGTAAGAATAATTTTTTGTTTTTCATGCCACCCGTTAATCGTGTCGGTTTATTCGCGAAGAGAAGAAAAATTACAAAATTACAAGAAAGATAGATATTATAGGTAGCCTCTTGAAGTAATTATCTACTCGTATACGCATAAACACTATTGAGTGGCCCGAATTTCGTATTTTTTTTTTTTTTTTTTGAACATCTGCAACAGGGGTCCCAACAGTTACGTAATAATCTCAAAAGCGAGGGAAAAAAATATCAGCCCCCTAACTCAATTTTTCAAACTTACAAAACTCAATAAAAATTCGAATATTTTCAAAAATTGTCAAAAAATCAAAGGAAAAATTTTTTTAAAAATGGAATTATTATGCATATTTGAGCTCAAAATGATCATTGTTGGAAATTTTTGCCATTTTCCCCCTTATATAAGGAGTTTTTAAAAAATATTGCCTATTTTTGCGTTTTTTGGAGATTTTCTGAAAAACCCTGAAGGAAATTTTTTGTTGGCCTATCCCCCCCTCCCTGAAATGGATTTAGGACATCAATTTTAGATGATTAAGCCCAATGTTTCAATTTTAACTCCCATAGACGATTTTTTAGGGGTGCTTAAAGAATAGTTTTTTCAACAATTTTTTTTTTCAGTGAATTTTTGGTAAAATAAACTGATGGACACTTACCTTCGTCCATTTAAGATCTGTTTTCCGTACTTTTGCATTTTACAGGAGTTCTCAATTGGCACACCAGCTTACAAAAATACAGTATTAAATGATTCAAAAAATGAAAAAGAAATGAAAAATTGCATTTGAGAGTCTAAAATAAATGAAATTTATCTCTTCTGTTGAAATTTTTTGCGAAAAATTATATTCTCAATTTTTAACAAGGGGTATATCCGGGTTAGGGGTGATTTTGGCTCCAGCCCCGATTTTCAATCTAATGCCCCCACATAATGCACCTTTGATGTAAAAAAATCCTGGAAAAATTTTGACCGCAAAAATCACTTTATCCCACTGAAATTGAAAATTTGGGTATTGAAGTGGGTATGTAGTACACAACAATCAATTTCATGCAATGAATCTTACTTTCGTTTTTTACAAAAATTTCGCTTTCTGAAGCAAAGATAAAACTGTTGAAACATCATTATACAGTTACCTTGATAGTGAGTGAGTGGGTTGGGTACTGGGTAAAAGGTAGGTGGGACATTAGGTTGAATTTTAGTCTTCTTCTCTGGTGATGTATTGTATTTTAAAAATTTTTTTTTGCAAAATAAAAAGATAATCGCCTAAAAAATGCGTAAAATCGATTATTACGTACTACATACCTACTTGAATACGAAATTTTCAATTTCAATGGTAATAATTGGATGCCAAATTTCTACTTAGCGGATCAAAATACACCGATAAATATCATTTTCGCTATTGTTTCTCATAAATTCTCAAAATTAACTTTGTTCCCATTTTTTTCAATGATTTTTCATTTTTTATGCAACAAAAATTCAAAATCTACTATCCAATCCGACGTAAGTTTCTTTATTTGGTCTTTTTTCTCAGTATAAAACACTCAAAATTCGAAAAATCTGCTAAAACTAAACATTTCTGTACGATTTTTTGAGATTTTCGACCCTTGCGTAACCGAGTTCGCCAAAAATGATTACGTTAAATAAATCTACGTTAAAAAATACGTTTCATGAATATTTTTTAAATTTGGTTAAATTTCGCTATCAGGTTTAGGTTTTTTTTTTACAGTTGAAAATTTCAAATTTCCAAAACCATAAGAAGGAATGCACCAAAATTGATGAAAAAATTATCGTAAATACACCTCTATGAGATGTAACTTTGTGCCAAAGAATGAATATTTTCATTCGCTTCGGTTGAAATTAAAAATTATTAAAAATAATGCAGTAAAATGACCAAAACTCCGAAAGAGAGGGGAGGGGAGGGTAAAAATTTTTCCAGAATTTTTTACACCGAGGTGCATCAAATGGGGACGTTAGATCGAAAATCGGAGCTGGAACCAAAATTACACCGTTTGATAAAAATTGAGGAAATAATTTTTCGACGAAAAAAATTTCATCAGAAGGGATAAATTTCATTTATTTTAGACTCTCAAAGGCAATTTTTAATTTTTGAATCATTTAATACTGTATTTGTATAAGCTGGAATACCAATTGAAAACCCCTGAAAAGGGCAAAAGTACGGAAAATACATAAATCTTAAATGGACGAAGGTAATTGTCCTCAGTTTATTTTACCAAGAATTTACTGAAAAAAATTTTTAACAATGTAAAAAAATTATTAAAAAAACACGAAAAAACTATGAGACTAAAATCACCTCTTACCCGGCTATACCCTTTATTTTAAAATATGTAAAAAAAAAAGACCTTTCCTAAGTGACCTTAAAAAATCATCTACGACCGAAAAAAAATTAAAATATCGTGCTTTATTATTTGAAACTAATGCGCTAAATCCATTTCAAAGGGGCGGCATTTATTCAAAACAAATTTCCTTCGCGGTTTTTCAGAAAATCGCGAAAAAATGTTGAAAAAACATTTTTCAAAACTTCTGAAAAAGGGGGAAATGGCAAAAATTTTCTAGAAATGTTTATTTTGTGTTTAAATATTTTGGTATGATAATTCTATTTTAGGAAAAAATTAAAAAAATTTTTGAACTTTAATTTAAGGGGCTGAAATTTTTATCGCGTCTTTTTTGAAATCATTTCGCAACTATGGTCACCCCGCCGATTATGGATTTTCAAAAAAAAAGAAGCGAAATTCGGCTCATCCTAATACACACACTGTTGGTACATTTAGAAGGAGATGTGCATATAAGTATGAAGATCTGGCATGTAGTCTACGTGCACCGTACAGTTGTATGTACCGCGTAGTACGTACGTAGGTAAGAATCGATAAAAAAATTACGGATGTTACATTTATAGCAGCAAATTGTTATCTATAACGGATGATAAAATAATATGTAATACTCCGAATACCGAAACAAATAATGAATACGTACTTAGGTGTAGATAGTGAGGAGGTATTAGTAAAAGACGTAAAAGAAAATAAGTTTTATTTTATTGTCTCGATAATGATGTAAAGCGTTAGATTTCAGAAAAGTAGGTAAATACGGGTGTTAGCTCGGGATGGTTGGTTATAGAGAAAGCGTTTTTCTGTTTGCATACTTTTTGACCTACATCCTAGTTTTCTGCTGCTACACCCTCGAGTCTCAACCTCGTATTTATTGAGGGAGCCTAGCTTCAGCTATACGCGAGTAAACTACCGTTACAATTTCGTATTACTTTAGTGTGAAATATCTTTGGCAAAATACAACCGAACCGCCGTAATCTGCAACCCGATAGATGGTTAAATAATTTTTTACTCTAGTCTGATCGATTTAGCTTCCTTAGTTCTTACACGTACGAGCGACGTTTTGATTTCATCGCCCTCGCTTCCGAATGTAAAACATTAACTAGGTTATTATCTATTATTAAACGTCTATAATAAAATTTTTACACTAATACGCTATTTCGCAGCGTAGGTATTTTGTACGCGTTTTTTTTTTTTTTTTAATTCTCATTTTCCCAACACGCTGACCAAAAAATCATCACCACCGCCCTCGTATGTAGTACCCACTGCGGCGGTGGCAAAAAAAAAAAAAAAAAAAATGGTTTCCAAGGGTATTTTACACATTCTCGTTTACCGCAACCTTATGGTTTTTCCATTATCGTACGTGGTTAGCGCGGCGGCGGTGATACCGTACGGTACGCGTACGCGGCACGAGTATAAAATATTTGAAGGGTTAAAAGCGTCATGATGAAATTTTATAAAACAATATAGCGCAGGCTGACTATTTTTTTGGCGATTTTTTAATGGTCTCGTAACTGGCCACGTTATACGGACGGACGGACGCTGGCTGATTTTATCGCCATTAATGGAATTCGCATTCGCGTCGATTTATTTTTCCTTATAAATATTTTACATGCAAGTTGAAAAATTGCCGCGTACCATTTTTTCTTTCTCTTTTTTTTCCACCTTTTCCTGGTCTCGTCTCGTAAAGAAGAAATTAATTTTTCATCCCATTGTGTTTATCGTACAGGTACGATTCATTTTACTTAGTAATATGGCTCGGGTATTTATTTATAATATGCGCGAGTCCCCGGTTAGTCTCCAACGAGTCCCGACTTACGATTTTTCTCTCTGAAAGTACCCATCAACGAGTACCCGGTACCCCGTACCCTGTACTCCGTACCTGCATACTGTACCTATATGGTAGGTGCGGGAGGTACATGCTACATGCATTACATATACATATACATATACCACATTGCGACTCGAGTACAATTTCTAAATTACTTTCGTGCCCAATTAAAGTTTAATCAGTAATTCCACTCGCAACTGGTGTAATTAACTAGTACAAATACAAACATGTCAACGCACATCTGGTCATAGTACGAGTTTTAGCCACCGATGCACGATGTCGTCGTCCCTTCAGTTTACAACTATGTCTTACTACGGTTTTCCATTAATGAATTATCTACTCACCTCGTACCATGAAATTTTTGTATATTTTTCGCAGGTAATCTGGATTTTAAAAATCTTTTACGTACGTAAACAGACTTTAAAAATTTAAAGATTCGCCATATTTTTTTTCACAGTAAATTACAACAAAATAGGGCATAATTGTTGAAAAATCAGGTCAAACAAGCATGATACAAATTCCAACCCCTCGCTCTTTACGAAAATTTAAATCCGCTACAAAAACCAAACTAAAACTTTGAAATTTAAAAAACAGTTTTGAAAAAAGTTTCGCCTAGTTATAATAACTGTATTCGTCCAAGCGTAAACGGACCATATTGTCGTTTTTAGTTTTTGAGATACAGCTGTTTTTTGAAGAACGAAGTCAAAATTTCCGAAATTCATTCTCTATACCCCCTTCCCCCGTCGTTTCCCACCATAGGTGGAGATGAGACCGAAATGAATGGGCTTCAGTACCTTTGTCTTATCTAAAGTTTCTTGAGAGCAGACTGTGTTGAAAAAAAAATTTATTTTATAGAATTGGAAATTTGAATGATGAATTCTTCGTAGAAAAAAAGTTATAAAATATACCTAAACATTTTTTTTTTTTTTTTTAAATATAAAAAAAGTTTATTCTATAAAATTTGGAAATTTTGATAATGCAATCTATGTACAACAAAAAATTATAAAATATATAAATTTTAAATGTATAAAATATTTCATTAAAATAGAAAGAGAAAAAAGATTTCCATGGAAATGCTTTTCTTGCAAAGGAAAAGGTCCAATTGGACTAATTGAAAAATAATATGTCTATCCCTAACGGACAATTTTATCCCAACATCAAATGCAAAAATGGTCCAATTGGACACTTTGAAAAATAATTTTTCAGCTACGAATGGACCATTTAATCTCTGATGAACTATTTTTTCTTAATGGGCCATTTGGTTCTAAAATCTAATTAATTGTGAGGAGTTGTAATCCGAAACTATGAAATAAATTTCAAGAAAATCGGACCACTTTTACTCGAGTTATCACGCCAGAAAATAAATAAATAAATAAATAAATTGGTAAAATAAAAATAGATATTCTTACTATACATCGGATGCCTATTAAACTAACACTACACCATCCCTAGAAAACACCTTATAAAGTATGAAAAGCGAAATTCATCCATAATCTGATTATAAATCAAATGTCCATCTAACTACACTATTGATGACATCAACGCATTGAAATTGAAATCGAAAAGAAAAGATTTCCATGGAAATGTATTTTGTTGCAAAGGAAATGGTCAAATTTTGACACTAAAAATTAATATCTCAGTCTCTGATGGACCATTCGGTCTCAAAATCTAATCAGCTCTGAGGACCAATAATCTGAATCTATGGTGAAAATTTCAAGAAAGTCGGACCATTTTTACTCGAGTTATCGCGTTAGAAAACAAACAAATAAATAACTAAACAAACAATAACAAAGGAAGAGAAATTTCACTTCAACAAATATGACTCAAGCAAAGCGAGAGCAAAACTGTTGCAAAATATCAAGAATGAGAGGTTGAAAAATGAGTATTTAAAGGGAATCTGTGAACTTAAAAATGGTAATTTTTCTGATTTTACTTCTGTAAAATGTCAGTTTTCAGATTTTCGTGAGAACCAATTAGGAGAGGTGCAATTCAGCATACGGAGGGACATGAACATTCCCTTATTTCCACCTGTGTTCTCCACATTCCTAACTATCTGTGATCATCGGTAATATTGAGTTGAATACAATGGGAGAAAAAGGGACAATACTGCCAAGTAAAAAAATTGTTCAATTCTTTTGGTCAAAAAATAGTCGCAAACATCGTAACTACTGCTGCTCCAAATGGTTAGTAATCCTATTGACGGCAATAAGAAATACTGATATGATCAAAGTTTGATTTTGGTTCAATGCATCATCGAAGTACTTTCCACGCAGTTTTTCATGGACTTTTCACATATTTTTTATGTTATCTAAACTTTAGACGTGTTTTTCTCAAAATTATGTTTTTTTCAAATTCTGTTTTCAAAATTTCTCTGACAACATACCGCCTTTATGTTTGGTCGTACATATATGACCACTTCATTCTCCATTATTTTAAAGAAAATTGACACAAATTCGAAAAAAAAATCTGGTGAATTTTCTTTTAGAGAAATAGGACAAGTTTCCATCTTCTAGCTCTCTTTTTTATGTTTTTTTTTTAAATGTTCATGTTTTCAATGCTTTTGCTTTTTTAATGTTATTATGATCTTGTTACAAGCACAGGCGGATTTGTAGGGTGTTGAATTATCTCCCCCCCCCCACTTCTGAGTTTTTCTGTGTATGAAGAATATCTAACAAATGGCTGAAAATGTCTTGAAACGAACTGAATTTCAAAAAAATGTTCACGACATTATGAAAGTTGATGAAAATAGAAAAATTTTAGTAACAACCTTGATCTTTTTTCTTGTAAAACCGACCAAATTGAAGGTAAAACGTTAAGAAATGCACCCTTTTTCCATTGGATATCCGATTTTTTTTCAAAATTTTGCGCTGGTTTCGCTCGGGCATTTATACCATTTCTATTCACTTCAAAAATTAAGCTTCCAACCGCTACCCCTCTCATAAAAAACATTTTTTCAAGTATGAATATTCATTCAATTTTATTATTTTTTGAATTCTTAGTTTTAAAGGATTTTAGTCCTGGATTTAAATTCAGGAAGGATTAAGAGTCTGAACTCTAAAACTTTCACTCATTGTTGGAAAGTCAAAATGCGGGGGGGGGGGGGGGGAAGGGGGCCCAAAGGCTTAAACCTTTTGCGAAATAGCAGGGG
>FIZR01019143.1:0-71139 GCA_900060175.1 Ferrisia virgata | reverse complement strand
TCATATAAAATACACATGGGCATGAAAACTGAGATCCAAAACTCACATTTGCCAAACAATATCATTACTTTTTCTGAATGTACTAGAACATTGGAAACCACTACTGAGATCCAAAATTACGTAGATTAGAGCTTGAATATTATTTTGCATTTTACCAAAAATTTACCTACTTGTCAAATGTGAGTTTTGATTCTCAGCTCCTCATTTATCCATCCTAAGCGCTTATTTTTCATCGACAAACGAGTCCATGTCTAAATTTAATGTCTATAAAACCGTAAATAGTGAAATTTTAAATGTCATGATTTGATGGGGTTTAAAAATTGAAAAAAATCATCTTTATTAAAAAAATTTATCTCGTATTTCACCCTGGAGTCTGGGTACTTTTGTTCTCAATTTGTTTTACAAAAAAAAATTGAAAACATAGATGTGGTCAATAATCCAGTTTAATTTCAACGGTTGCAGGTCAATTTTATTAATTAATTATATTGTTCAAAAATGAATTTTTTCTTTGGGGTCCAGCTTTTTGAACAGTTCTCGCGTAGAAGTCTCATTTAAGAATCCGCGCCTCCCAATTCATAAAATCACGAACCGCCATTGCTTTATAACGATATGTAAAATATATCGAATTAATTTAGAACCGTATCAAGTTGTCGAAATGCTGGGACGGTTTTTCTCGAGCGATGGAAAATAATCGAGATGAGCATGATGAAAAAAACTTTACTAACCTTTCGAAGAATAATACGTCGATTCATAGTTTTATTGGAGGTTCATTCCATGTCAAAACGATCCAAAATGTGACTCTGGTTTTTCAATTCCGCCTAAAATTTTTTTTTTGCAAGGTACTCTCGTTAGTGTAGTAAAAAATCAGCGTCATTTCGACCTTAAACCTTCACGGGGGGAGGAGATATCCCTTTCAATTTTCGAATAATCGCAATTTTTTATCAAACAGTTCAACTTTGAAAGCTCATATTTCGAGATTGGTTACACTTAAGATAAATCTGTTTGCGCGGTTTTGTTGATAATTCAGCGTAGATTTAAAACTGATGTTCAAAATTTTGAAAGCTCAAATTTGAACTTTTGAGATAAAAGCTCAACTTTTTAAGATGAGTATAAAGGTTAAATGCAACCGTTTAAAAATTCTGAAGAAATCGCCACGAGTAGAATTATTCATGCTAGTTTTAACTAATCAATTTTCAAGATGGGCCTTCAACACATTTGGGGGCCGAGGAGAGCTCTCAATTTTGATTAAAATTCAAAAAAAAAAAGGTATAAATGAAGTGACATATAGATTTCTATTAATTCGAAGACGCTGAGTTTGATTATGGATTTATTTTTTTCATCTGACCCCTCTAAATTTCCCCACCTGCCCCCTCAATGTGGTCAAAATTCAAAAAAATTGAATACATGAATCGACCTATCGACCTTTACTAATTTGAGGTCGCTGATTTTTAATATTCGTTTATTTTTTTGGGTCTGTCCCCCAAGTGCCCCTTTGGCCACCTGAAAAATGTAAAAATACTGGAAAATGATTAAAATGACGTGTAAGTTTGAGATCTAGCATCAACTTCTTACTTTCTTCATCCGACTCCCTCGTAATTCAAAACGGATTAGTAACAATCGATATGCTACAAGTCATTTCAATCATTTTCTAGTATTTTTCAATTTTTCAGGTGATTAGGTGTGCACTCGAGAAGCAGACCCAAAAAATAGGCCTAAAATCGGTAACAATCGATATGTCAGTTCATTTTCCCAATTTTTTTGAGGGGCTGGTGGGAAGTTTTAAGGGGTCGAATTAGAAAAATACACCAATAATCAAATTCACCGTCCTCGAATTAGTAGAAATCCATGCGTCACTTCGCTTTTACCATTTTTTGAATTTTGACCAAAATTGGGAACCCCTGTGCCCTCCTGAAATGTTGAGATCCTATTTTGGAAACTGATCAGTTTTAAAACTAACGTAAAAAGTTGTACTCATGGTAATTTTTCAGATTTTCAAATGGTAGCTTTCAATCTTTGTACTCATCTTAAAAAGTTGAGCTTTTATCTCGAAAGTTCAAATTGAAACTTTCAAAATTTTGGACATTAATTTGGAATTTCCATTCAAGTACCAACAAAGCCGCACCAACAAATTTATCCCAGGTCTAACCGATCTTGAAATATGAGCCTTTAAAGTTGAATTCCACGTCCTCTCCTCTCCCCCCTCCTCGCATGAAGGGCTAAAGCCGAAATGTTGGTGATTTTTTTTTTTTTTTTACTAGACCACCTAGAAGAGCTCGCAAAAAATTTTTGAACGGAATCGAAAGACCACAGAGTTACTATTTGAGTTATTTTAACATTGAATGAATCTGAATAGAATTTGCATCCAACGTACAAAATTTTAAAAGTGCTAGAAAGTCAAAAAAATTAGCCGGAAGTTCTATTTAAGCTGAAGATAAAAACATAAAAATAATTAGAATATTTATTTTGACTAGTGAAATGTTTATATCTCAATCTCTAGCTTTTGAAGATTGTCTTGTTTTTTTTTTAACCTACAAAAAAATGAATAAAAAATTCTGAAGGTATCAAAAATTAGTACAAGATTCGAAGTTTAATTGTTGTGTGTGTGTTACACTTCCAAATTACTCATTCATGCGATTTTTTTTCAAACTCATTGTTAAAAAATCACTTCTTTAAGCTTTTTGAAGATTCATCAACCACTTTAATTGATCTCAGAACAGCATCATTCAATTAAAAGCGATAAATAGCGATTCAAATACTCCGCATAACTTTATTTCAAAGCTTACGCTTTTTCAATTATCTTAATTTTTTTTACATATTTTATTCTCGAGACCATTTTTACTTTTTCTTCTTTTTTCTCTTTTTTTTTTATTTTAATTTTTTTTTATTTAGCTTGTACGGGTTTTTTGCTATAAACTAGTGTCCGTTGTATTTTGTTGTTTTGGATTGTCGATGTGTGTGTGTGTGTGTGCGCGCGTGTGTGCGTGTATTTTATTGTTGAATTTTTTTTTTCATAGCTTTTTTGATTCATTTTTAGTTGTTGTTTTGTACATGTGTGTGTATATGCGTAGCTGTTATTAATTGGAACGCTTCTTTGACGAGTCGAAATAGCATACTGATGGACAAAACGGTGCAGATTTGGGCTCAGGAGAATAATTTTATCGATGTGCCTTTCTTAAATTCCAATTCGATGGAAAATTTTCGACGCGAAAATACGACGTTGGTTTAAAAGGTGGGCGATCAAGGTGAGTGTGCCTTGTACAGTACACACAAAAGTGGGTTCCCCGTCGCCCGAAAGTTTTTTTTTTTTTACTTTTTTTGCAAATGCAATTTATTTAAAGTCACCCAGACGGCGGAAATATTGTATCTATACGTTTGCACTTGTGGCCTGTGTGGGGGTAATTTGTTCAGCGAAAGGACAACACTGTTTATATTGGTTGCACGCGATGATATATATATATATATATATAACTACTACTACGTATGTCAATATTACAGACTGTATGGAGTATTGTGAACGAGTGATCGGTCCATTGTGTGTAATTAACTCGAAAATTTTATCGTTTACTTGCAAAGAATACGAGCTTTTTGTTTTGTTTTTTGTTTTTTTTTTTTTGTTTGCGATTACTTGCGTGGGTAGTAGGTCTGGGTACCAGATAGAGGTATCTAAAATCGCTTGTGTATTGACATTAATTTTACTCATTTTTTTTGGGGGGGGGGCATGTGCATGAATGATAACTCATTTGGTACATTTTTTTTTTCACAACAGTTTCACTAACTCGCTTCAGATTCATTTTGTGTACTTATTCGGGTGTAGGTTTTTTTCATCTGGTGTATAACTTACGTAAAATTAATAAAACGAGTAAATAAAGAAAAATGGGTGTGAAAGGAGAAAAAAAGGTAAGTACTTTTGTGCGTAAAAGAATTATCAGCCTTATTAAAATTACGTATCAGAATTATGTAATCACAGCTAAGTTTAATAGTCTAGTGAAATTTGAATCTCACTTCGGACAGATGAGTACAAAAACTCCACCAACATCTGCTCGTTGTTTTTCCCCTTAGGCTCACATTTTGGCCTCAAAATTCGGTTTTTTGCACTATTCTCGTTTCGTATCAATTTTTTCGAAAATTTTGTTTAATTCAGTTTTAAAGAGCGTAAAATTTTACACGAATTTGATTCTATAAAAATTTTTGTACGACAATCCTCCTCCGCCCCCCGCCCCACCGAAGACACGTCCCTCCCGATTATAGCTTTGGTTCTTTATCATTTAAAATTTGCTATTTTAGCGATGGTATTCTTTAAAAAAAAAAAAAAAAAAAACTGTAAAATAATGTAATTTTTCAAGTGTCGTATATGATGCCGAAACATATAATGGTTTTTTACAAATGCACGAGGTCACCTGGTAACCCCTCCCCCTCTGTAAAAATACATGGAATAGTGGAAACAAGCGAAGAGAGATTTGTTTTAAGAAATCTGTGGCTGTCCCTTTTTTTTGAAACAGAGAGAGATTCTTCGTCCCATCTGCAGGGCAACTGTATAGATACCTGAGTTACCAGCTGGCGGGAAGGAGGGGATTACCAGGTGACCTCATGCCTTTGTTAAAACAATTATGCCCCGCATCATACCACAACGCTGAAGAAATTACATTATTTTATATTTTTTTTTTTTTTAACAACATCGCTAAAATAGTAAGTTTTAAATGATAAAGAACTAACGATATAATTGAGAGGGATGTATCTCGCGTTTGAGGGGGTCGTACAAAAATTTTTATAGAATCAATTTTATGTAAAATTTTACGCTCTTTAAAATTGTACATAACTAAATGTTCAAAAAAATTGATAGAAAACGAGAAAAATGCAAAAAAAAAAAGATGAATTTAGAGGCAGAAATGTGTAACTAGGGGAAAAGTGCCGATCAGATTTTGGTGGGGTTTCTGTATGTTGATTAGAATCCGTTCCTCAGCATTTGAGCGTGAGAAAAAATTTCCCCAATTTGTCCAAAGTTTCGCTCTCATATGAGCTAATTTGACTAGGCGATGTCGTTTTTTTTTTGATCTTTATGAATTAGGTTGGGGAATTGGACTTCTATTCGACTTTCATACTGTATTTTTACCTACCGAAACTCTTCTCAAAAATAATTCTTAGTGGATCGGCAGCATTTGTTTGACTTCTCTTCTGTAGCTTTCTTTGCTGCTCAAATAAAAGTGTTCTCATATTTAAAAAAAAAAAAAAAAAGCATCGCTTCATGATGCTTTTTTCCTAATCAATATTGAGGATAGAAAGGGTTCAATGGAACTAAAAAATCGAAACCTCCAAAAGCCACATCTAGAAACGCTACTAAATCCACATACCAAATTTCAACTTCCTCGTTCAATTTGAAGGGGAGTTATTGGAGGAACAGGCTCAAAAAATAAGAAAAAACGACCAGAAAACTACATTTTTGGGATTGTGAAGGGTGCAATGGAGCTGAAAAGTTGAGACACCCCTAGGGCTTCTACTGAACGTACATACCAAATTTAAACTTCCCTGCTCAATTTGGAGGGGAGTTATGCGAGGAACAAAGTCAGAAAATAAGAAAACCCGACCAGAAAACTACATTTTTGGGGCTGTGAGGGGGTACAATGAAGCTGAAAAATTAAATTCCACAAAAGGAATATTTGGGGCTCCTGCCATGTTTACATAACAAATTTCAATTTTCTAGTTAAATTTGGTGGGGAGATAGGGGAGGAACGGTCCTTTTTCTAGGTTATAAAGGGAAAACCCCTCTCATTTTTCAGCTCCTAATTGACCTAAAAGGTTGATTTTTGGATATGTTATACAACTTTGGATCCTCTATCGACTAGCTCAAAAAGAAACATTTCAAACTTCGGTCATACCGACTCATATATATCTAATCCGTCACCAAACTGAACCGATTGACCGATTTTGAGTGATTTTGGTCAGTATCGAGCAGAATAAATGATTTATAGTCTTCGGGAAAAGAAATAAATAAATAAATAATAATAAAAATAAATATCTAACGTGGCTAAAAATGGTCGTAATATTCTTCTAGTACCTCAAAATAGATTTTGTTGATCCCCCCTCCCCCCCTCCCATCCGCCGATGGTCGATAGATAGTAATAACCTGGTTTTCATTGATAATATGACGTAGAAGATCAGGCTAAAAATTATTATTGTTCGATTTAATTTGAAAATTTTTCGAACAAAATGTCACTGAAAAAATTAAGTCTTTGTTTAAAGAAAATGTCGTTCCTTATAAGTGCAAAAGGTCGTTACTCTTAAATCATCAATTTGTCTCTTTTTGCTGAAATAGCAATACTGAGACGTCCTTCATCTAGTAATGACAAAATTTCCATAAAAAATTCAAACAAATTCTTAAAATTTGAAAAAAATAAATAAATGATGTTTAGGTCGTTAATTTAAAAAAAGTTTCGTCAATTGAAAGAATGATGTGGTGATGAAATTTGATGGTATTATTTGTTGGAGTTACGACTTTTTACATCAACAAACAGAATTCAAAAATTACACGCCGAATAATTTTTTACCTGTCCTGTAAAAAATAGCATTTTTGAGCTACGACCTTTTGCGCTTTAAGAAAAAAAAAAACCAAGTAGTACCTATTATTACGAATATACCATAAATACCAATTGAGCTTGCCTTAATTGAAGAATTTTTTACTCACTAGAAAGATGTTTTTAATTTTTTTTAAAAACCTATTACCATCTAATTACTTCATTATACTTTGTTATACTAACAATGAAACTAATTATATACAATTTCTAGAACAATTTCGAGGAGTAATTTTTTATCATCGCTTGTTACAGGAGAAAATCTAAGCGTAAGTTCGGAATCGTTACCGAAAAAAGGCCATCTACGTTCGAATTCGAAAAGCACCAAAAGATCATTACGTAGACGTAACACGTTTCGAGGAAGCGATCGATCGACAACGCCTGTTGAAAATCAAGAAACGTAGTGCATCCAATACTTTATTTAGCGACAGAGCAGCTTAGATCGAGTGCCTCAGAAGACGTTCTACCTGAAAGCTGTATAATGTTGAATTGTTGATGTTGAACTCAATCCTCGAATGTTACCAAATAACGTCGTTCGTTCACAAATTTCACGACGTAGCTCTCTGTGTGTGTATGTATTTGTGTATCTGTATTATTCACCCAAAGATTCAAAAGACGAAATTCGGTGTAAAGTTTCCTTGTTTGTTTTGTTTTTTGTATAAATATTATTTGCGTAGATCTGCAAACATTATATTAATCGACTGAATAAGATTTAAAATCGATACATTCCACTCGATTAAAAATGTATTAAAAAACATTGCATTTATTAGCAAATAGCAAATACGCAATTTTTAAATTTTAACGCACCTATCACCTATCTAAATGTATCGACAATTTACATTTGATTTGTTTTCACCTTTATCCCTGACCCTTTCTGATGTCGTTTTATCGGGTACCTCATGTTGAGCCATTCCAAAAAAAAAAAAGTGATGACAATATCGTCGATTATTATGCATTTATCGTTATCGAATATTTTCCTTTTTATAAGAACAAAGCCCAGTTTTTGTGTATAATTTTTTTTTTTTCTATCCCAAAAGTTGCGATTATTTGTGTTTCATTTAGGAAAAAAAAAGTATTTTTATTTTATTTTTTTTAATCCTTATTAATTTATTTTTCAAAGAAGCACTATTTTTTGTATAATTTTCCTCTATTTTTAAAATTATGATTATTTGTTTTTTTTTTTTTTGTAAATTACCTTCGTTGTACGATAGATTTTTATCTCATTATTTTCTAAGTCACTGTTTTTTTCTGTTTTTTTTTTCGTTTTTTTGAAAATCGCATTTAAAGTTGTACATTTTACGAGTTACCCAGTCAAAAACAACAGCAGGTTTTATTATGTAGAAATATTACTAATGGGAGATGATATTATGGAAGTTGTAACTTCTTCGATGTGCTCTAATTTCATGTAAGTTTTATGACTCGATTGGATTTCGCAGTATTTTTATATTTTACCGACGTTTTATGGACTGATCAAGTTATCTTATTGACGCTTGGCAGTCTTCCACAGGTTTCTGTTTATTAATTATTATTATTATTTTGCTCCGATAATTTTTTAACGACGATGTCTCGAGATATTGAGTTAGTAAAGTTTGAACGAGTCCTTGATTACACTTCTGTACGATTCGTAAGGTTTTTAAAAAATTCAACGTATATTGTTTTTTCAAGTGTGATTTTCGAGACAGGGTGTACTATTTTCAAATCAGGGTTACGCGTTTTCTTCCTTTTAATTTATTTAATCGTTTAATTTTTTTTCAATATCGCGAAGAAATTCCGCTTATTTTGGCAGAGTTTTTCAAGTATTGGTTTGTAAATATGTATTCTCGCGTATGTTTTGTTTCCTTATTATTTTTTTTTTCATTTGTATTACTTTACTGCCATTTATTTTATCATTGTTTTTCGTTCATCAAAAAAACTGTTTGAAAATATTTAAAAATACTTTAATTTGTATGTATATCAGTAGACTTAGTTCGTAATGGTAATTACGTTGACTGTGATAAGGTGTTTTTTTTAATTTTATTTAATTGACAACTGTATTACTTTCTCTTATTGAACGAGTCGATTACTGTTTATTAAGGTTACCGACCATGAAAAAAAAAAAGAATTTTCGAATTGCATATTATGAAAATTGATTAAACCGTAGAAAAACAATTACCTACCTATTATTTAACCAAAATATTTTATTCTTTGAGAATAAGTACCTCGTTTAATGGTTTATCATCTGCATCGGAAATTTGAAAAATTTGTGTGCGAGGGTTTTATTTTGTTTGTACAAAGACATACTCAACGGCTAGTCTACAAAAGTTTATAATTAATTTACTGTACATAGAAAATGTATTTGTGGAATAATTTTCATCACTCGGTGTGTACGATCAGCTTTTTTCTTTTTTTTGTACTTGGGTTTTTGTTTTTTACGCTGGTTTTTTTCATGAATTCTCACGTGTTTTATTGAAAGAATAATTATTATCTGATTGTATATCAAGCGTCAAGCGTGAATATGTCGATGTGTTAAGGATAAGGTTATTTTTTTTCATTACTTCGTCAATTCTTATCTTTCAATTTTTATGCTGAATTGTTTTTTTTTTGTTTGTTTATAAATTTTATTGTAACGATTATACTTGAAATGCTGCTTAAAGAGTTTCATTTATTTATTGAATGGATTCGTGAAATTTGAATGAAAATGAGATGATTATTCGATTAAGGGCCAGTTTTTCAATCATCAGTGTGGAAGCGTAACCAACAGTTCAGCAGCTAACTGCCAATCAGAATCGAGAGTTTGGCCTTCAACTGTCAGTTATCTCCGTAATTGACGACTGAAAAATCGACCTTAATGCAAACAAAAACAACTACAGAATAGCAAAACTTTAATACAATAACGTAATGAAAAAAAAAAAAACGAACAAAATCAACTCGAAAGTTCAAAAAACAAGCTCTTTTCATAAGGAATAAAAGCAACAAAAGTAGGAAATTTTTCTGTTCTGTTCGTCATCACAATTTAAAATTAGCGATGTGACTGCTGATTGCTCATATTTCTCACTCTATGATTGGTCAGCTGGTTCATCTTTACAACACATATCTTCTGTATCCGAGTGGGAGAATTTTTTTTCAATTTGAGGAACTGTTACGACTACGATTTCCTTTTTTACACTTGAAGCATCCGAAGCAGGGTCGCCCCTATTATTTACATCTTCGTCGTCTGGTTTGGGAAATTGTTTTTTTTTGTCAGTTTCAGAAACTGATTACGCAATAGCCTCTTGTGCTTCTGCAGCTAAAACGTTTTTTGTCGAATCAAATTCAAGTTCTTGATTTTGATGCTCGTTGGATGCTTCGTCTACATTCTCTTCTTTTGCAGAAGTTTGCTTTTCGTTAGATTTTTCAGTTTTACCGCTCGATGATGAGTCAATTCCGCAAATACTGTTCAGGTTGTATTTGCAGAACTGAAAATAGTCTCGGATCACTGAAAGAGCGCAAATATTTTTGATCACTTCAACCATAATCGTATAGGTAGGATTGGTCAAATTCACTTTATGAGCGCTATTTGCTTTTGAGACTAATTCGGCGAGCTCTTTAATTGTTGCGTCACGATCCACGTTAGAATTATTGCGTCGACTATGACAGATGGATAGAAGTTAGAAAGGTATGAGAATCATAATTTTGAGCGTTGATCGACTTACTTGAATACAACGCAAAACGTTGTGGCTTCTTTATTGAAATATTTATCAACTAGAGGTTGAAAAGCTTTGACAATTTCACCAATGTACGCCTGAATGAACATTAAAATTCAATAATACGAAGTTAAAAAAGAAACAAATACAAAATAACGTACTTTACAAGTAACTTCGATAGGAATCATTCGTATGAGGAATCGAGTCTTCACGGTTTTTGTCTCAAATAAATCTCGGACGATGTGATCGGAAAGATCGACGGGATCTTCTAACTGATAACATTAAAATTGAAACTATGTTCTACGTACTTGAATCATGAAATGAAGAGTATGTAAATATCGCGGCTTACTTTTGTTTTAATGAAAACACAATTAATAACACCCGTATTGATGGCTTGAAATCTTTTTTCGCCACTTTTACCTTGTTCAGCTTTCAAACTTTCAATTTCACTTTTGAATTCGTCCATAACGTCTTTCTTTTCGTCATCACACTCAGATTTCTGTTCCATCTGCAAATTGAACACGAGAAGTCAGTGGTGAATGACTCAACCTTTGAAAAATGTTTTTAACTCTTACTTTATTCTCTTCGCCATAAATTTTATCCGCATATTCGTTGAGGATATTGTATGATTCCCGGATGCACTGTTTTTCATTTCCATTTGTGGTCGAAATAAATCCTTTAAGACCAGTTTGTAAACATAGATCCTTTCGTTTCTTCATCATAAGATTAGAAGAAAAGTATCTCTTACGTTTTGACTTATTATCACTCATTATATTGACTAGAAAATACAATATTGTACAAAATGAAATAATCACGAAAATTTTAACTTGTTGCAAATTGAAATCGGCATTTTCTAAAAAAATTAGATTACGGTCAAAATAAAATGCAAATTTTTGACTTCGGATGTTGGAGTTCACATCTGACTTGTCATAAGAAAAAAGTATTAATATCCATGCCCACATCAATATTTTTTATACTTTTTTTTATGACAAGGCACACATGTAGAAGCAAAAAATTGAATAAATTTCATTGGTGAATTCATGAATTGAATGAATAATTTTTCATTTTTAAATCGTTTCAGTAGTTAATCATTTACGGTTTTTGTTTTTGCCGTAGTTTTAGGTTTCGGAAATTCGGAATTTCGGATGATGAAATTTAAAGCTTTTTTTGAACATTATAATGAATTTGTTATCGTAAAATTCGGGACAGCATGTCATAGAAGCAAATTACATATTCATTATGAAAAAAGGGAATCACTGAAAGTAAGTATAATGAAAAATTAAACACATTTTATTTTATATCAATAATGGACTTACAATAAATGAGATGACAAAATCGACATATAATACGTAATAAAGTTTTCAAAATGAAAATCACGTTAAGAACGCACAAAAAACTAATAATAAAAAAATGTAGTAAAATATAACCACATAGACTAATGATTAACAAAAATTAAAAATGCAACTTTTCGCCGTTTTTCTTTACATACTTCAATCGGGTATCTCATAAAATGAATGATGATTCAATTTCCCATAGGACGCATATCATTCAAACCTCTTGAAGATTCGGAAAATCTTTCCAACATTTTTGGATAAACAATTTTTGGAAAAGGTTTCATTTGAATACAAAGCCATACACCGAAACTTCCAAGAAAATTCTTGGTAGAATTATCGTTAGAGGCAGCTGAAGTTAATAACGCTTGTTCAAGAATTTTATCAAATCGATCTAGTAAATTTGAAATTAATGAAATACCATCTTCAATACAAAACTTTTCTATCGACGGATTCAGCACTGCATTATCCGATGAAAATTGAATGTTCAATAATTTATATTTCGTTTCCATAATTCCTAAACAATATGAAACAGAAGGATGCATTAATTAAAACATGGCTAAAACAAAAATTTTGCAGCACAGAAAGCTCGAAGTACATAATATATAGATGTACCTAAAACCATTAGACCGTTTTCAAGTGTTTTACGCCACGCGTTTACAAACTTTACAGAAAAACTACGAGTTGATGAACCGACAATGGAATGAGCAGGATACAGTAGGATTTGGGCTTTCAAATTGCAAAGAAATTTCTGCATTATTGCGAAGATTTCACGTAATTCATTAATAATAAATACGCCAACATCAATATCTGCGTTATCAACCATCATTTTCTACTATTCTTGCAATCTGAATGAAAATTGAAACCCGTATACGAAAGTACCTAAAATTAAACACCACACAAATAGCGATAAATCATTAACTCATTACTTTCTTCAACAAGAACTTATTTTTCTGAAAGAATTTCTACATCGAAAAATCTGATTTTTGATGATTTTTGAGCTAGCTTCTTGGGTAAATACGTTTTCATTGAAAATGTTGGAAACGTTTGTTATCTGCTTACAACTTCCGTATGATATACTTGTTTTAAGAATAGATTAAATTGCTGCGCAAATCATTTAAAACATACAAAACAAAGAATATAAATCACAAGAATGACGAATATCTAATCGTATTAGTTTCTCTTTTTATCTTGCATTGAGTCAAAACATGTTTCAAAATCGTATGATTACGCGCCAAGAATTTTTGTTTATTTTAGTACGGCTATTAAGTAGCGAACCTATTGATGTAAAATATAACTACAATTTTGAAATTTTTTCATTCGTGGCTAAAGTTTATAATTCAAGGGATCAGAAAATAGTTTCCATTTTTTTATCGCTTGGCTAAACTATTGTTTATTTTCTTTTCAAGTATGAATCATTGTTAAAAATTCATTCTCAAGTTTTTTCAATTAATATAAAGTACTATTTCACACGTGCCTGTCTTTAAAATAATGAATAATCGCGAGAGAAGTAGGCGTTCATAGAATTTTGGTGTTTTCATAGTGTTTGTTCCGTTCGTTCACTGTAGATTTCCTATATTGGATTACCTAATTTTGAGCCATCATTAACCAATTTTTATTAGCAATTAAATATTCTTAACGGTATGTATTATATTTTTAATTATGAGAGTCTCATATAAACTATTCAATAGCATAGTGTATTGCTCCAAAAAAATCTCAATTAATTAACAGATTAGTTACACCTTATGTACGAAACATAACACGTTGATACTTGATATTCCTTATGATTATTCTGAAACACTAATGAAAAAATTAATTTAAGTTTTGTATTGAACATTCTGTAACATTTTTTACTTATCTGTGTGTTTTGCTGTAGGTCATTGAATAAGGCATAAGAATGGAAGTACCTCTGCATCGATCACGATACAATAGATCCCGCGAGACGTTTGGAAGATATTCTGAAAATTCTTTGCATTCTAATTATTTGGGAGGAGTAAAGGGTATATTGAATTACTTTTTAGACTAATCTATTCTATAGTTCGATTGAGAAAAGTTTACATTGTACTTGATTAATTTTCGCAGATTCGCAAAAATGCATAACTCGGATACCTTATGCTACTTTAATCGCTACGATTATGTGTTGTGTGGGGGTAGGAATTTTCTGTGGAACTATGTACAGAGGGGTAACTCTAAGTGCGTTAATGATGAATGATATATTTCATATACATCTGTCGTGGTACGTTTGCATTCATATGATCGACAATAACACTTTGTTATGGTGCTGTATGAAACGTTGAACTACATTATTTTCTTTTTTCTTTTTTGTAGGTTACAAACTATGCAGTTGATTTTAGTAATTATTGGTAGCATAATGGGTGCTCTTGGTTTAATGATACTATTTATTGGATTTTTAACTACTGGTGCTACGCGACACAGAGTATACAGAGCGTGGAGAGCACGTATAGGAGGCAGAATTTCATGCGCAGTGGTGAGTAAACTTGTTGAATGTGTGAAGCATGATTAAAAGTACTTAATTTTACGCATTATTGTTTTGTTTATATGTTTCAAGCAAATCGTTGTTATTTTCTTGTAGTATACTCGAATTATTTTTCTTGTAAATGAATGGTTTTTTTTTTGTTTATTTTGCAGTACATGGTCATAACATACATATTGCAAGTTTTCTGGCTTATTGTTTTTTGCTTGATGGTTGTTATAACTTTTGTATTTACGCTATTTTGGAATTTATGCTCTCGTACTTCGGCCGATAGTCGACAATGTATCGATTTTAGACAGTTTGGTAGGTTTCGAACATAGTTATGGAATAGATTTCAAAACAAAAAATTAATCACGTTTAATTTTTCAGATTTTCTTTTTCCGGCTGGTACAAAACCTGAAGATATGCAGGTTTGCGATCAAGCTGAATTGAAACCATTTTGTAAAGATTATGTTGAAAACGTCGAATTCATGTTTGTTCTGGCCACATCTGCGTGCGTGCTTATTATATTAAGTTTGGTGAGTGTACTTTCTCTCTATGGTACGTGTGTATTATTTATGCAATCGTTGACACGGAACGCTTTCGGTTTAGATACATTACTTGATGTGTTTATCGGCCAATTACGCACATATCAGGGATCACGAGAAATTACAAGAATTACAAGAACTACAATACTTGCAAGATGCGGAGTTGACTTCTTCCAAAGATAGATTTTAATTTGCTTTTTTGACGCACATCTCCTAAGCTTATTGCATTTAGCTTTATAAAGACGACTTTTGTTATTCCTTCATATTTTAGAATTACTTTTTATTTTTCGTGTTTTATTATTATTATTTTCATCATGTTTTTATACATTCCGTATACGTACAAATTTACATTTCTCCTTTCAAGAACATCGAGGGACTTTTTATTTTTTTACTGTTATATTAATGTCCCTTTTCAACTGCCATTGAATATTACGAAGCTATGTTGTGATCGTTGTGATATTTTTTATTTACCATTTTGTTTCAAAAAGTAAAAGAAAAATATTCATTTTTTTTTCATTATTTCAATATTCAATTTTGTGATATTTTTTAATATTCATTTTGTTACGCGCTAGTTCAATTTTTTTTAATTGAAAAAAGATTAAGTATTTGATTGTTTTGAAATTTATAGACAATTTTTTTTTTTTACAATTTTGTACGTTAGTATATTTTTGTACATATCAGTTTTTTATTTTCATGTATTATAATGTTCTTTCTAGTTGAAGGTGAATTAGTGTGCTGATTTATTTTTTGTCATAACGTAATTGAAATTCTCTGAAATGTATGTTGAAAGCAAAAATGGTGTTCCTTTGACAATAGAAACACCTTTTTGAGAAAATTGATCGTCACGAAGCCTTCTGTATGTAGTATATATAGTGAGGTAACTTCGTCTCACGAGGGACCAATTTTATTGTGATGTTTTGCTCGTTGACTAAGGAATTCAGTATCATGTATTCGTTAAACTACAGACATTATCTCTTCTCCTCTCACAAATGTATCATAAAAAATTCCACATTTTCTGGAGTTGAGCGATGCTAAGACGAACAAGGTTGCAAATTAAAATCATCTGCAATAAATCTGGTCTAATAAAACAGGTACAAAATGGTGAAGAATACCTCTTAAAAGTCAGTCGTGGTCGAAGCTGCTGTAGACACACAAGATGTGTAATTAAACTGTTTTAATTTCTGCAAATGGATTTGTTACATGACCGTTGATTTTCCTTCAAAGGTTACGATCTCATAAATTATTCGATAAGCATCAAAATTGAATTTTTCGTATGAAGCTATTATCATATTATCTCATTTATACAATAATTCAATTAAATGGATTATGAACTAATTATTTGAATGTCTAAAGATGCTATTGTTATTAGTAAGTAAACTTAAACAAGTACCACTGTAAGTCCGATCAGCTGGCTATCTTTACCGAGTGTCAAATAGAGTGGGTTATATAAAATTTCATGTGTATGTGCTAGTTGATAACTTGATGCATAATTTGGAATACAACACTGATGCGTTAAATATTTTATATCGAAAATATTTTTTACAGAACGCTAAATTAATAAAATTTTTACATGTGAAATAATACACCTAGTAAATTCATGATAAAAATTCAGTAAGTATATAGACTAAAGTTGATGAACACTTTCCAGTTCAGATGATTCGAATATTTATTCGATTCGAAAAGTTTTTTCATATTTTCATGTTCCTTCTTTCTTTTATTGTATGTACTTCATTTAAATGCAATAGTAGTAATATTTAAAAAAACAACGAAACCTGATAAACTTAATTTCTTAATTACTGAATAAATGAAGAATAATAAATTAATTTTGTTGATTGTTCACGGCAAATCCTTACGCAGTTCCTTTCGAATCAACTACGAACTGATAGTTTCAAACAGTGAAATATCAATTTTATTTCGGGCTTTTCTTATTTAAAATTTAAAATATAATTAATCTAGCATATTCATGAATTTCATCACTTTTATTTCGTATTTTTACCTCGTATCATTTATTGAAAATAACGTAAAATTTATTGCGTGCGATATACTGATATATGCCCCTCCAATCACGTCTGAAATCTGTCGGCTTCGCAACGCAAAACATAGTTCCTATGTATTACTTGAATTTACGAATAGCTGAATGTTATTTTGAGTTTTTTTTATTTAAATTATAATTAATTTTAAATAATTACATATTTTAATATATATTTAATGTAAAATTTTGTTTTACATTGGAGAATTGAATAGGAAATAATATGAATAATCCTACGAAATGCTAAAATGGCTGCACTGATTTTTTCAAATTTCAAACGTACGCCCGTCGCGTAAGAGCGTAATAATACAAAAGTTTCAGTTCATTGTGTGGTTTGCGTAGTACGACAAGTTCAGACTTGAAAACCGTTATACGACATGTTGCTGAATTTTGATTCATAGTTTTCGTTTTTA
Source organism: Ferrisia virgata (assembly GCA_900060175.1). Taxonomy (NCBI): domain Eukaryota; kingdom Metazoa; phylum Arthropoda; class Insecta; order Hemiptera; family Pseudococcidae; genus Ferrisia; species Ferrisia virgata. The sequence goes on along the minus strand of FIZR01019143.1, from coordinate 54,117 downwards.
CGTAATATTTTAAATGTCGCGTGTACCGATTATTCTACTTAATGATTCATTTTGTTTCATGCCCATGTTGTCTGGTACCGAACAGTCTGTAATTCTGTAAAAATTTTAGTGTTTTTATTACGTTTTACTGGTGAATTTCATCCCCAACGCATTTCAATCTTCATTCACCTGTAAGTACACAGCTACACACCATAATTTCCGATATCGAATGAAATTAACGGCTTTTAGTATATTCTTTTGTACAATCATCTTTAATATTTTCGAGACGATTTGTTTTAATTGGTTTTCCCAATTCGGGTGCATTTTTCGTGTACTTCGTCGTTATTTTGAATCGGTAATAGTTTTTAGTGCTGAATATACCCATGAAATTTCGTACATTTATTTTCGCGAGCGTTTCATTAGCATAGTTTTGTGATTCACGGCAAAGTTCAAGATTAAATGAAAATAGGCCTATTTGATTGCATTTCGGTTTCATTTTCGCATATTTCCTTATTATTTTAAATGCTGGAAGTGTTCAGTACTAAAATAATGTAGACAATTAGACATCCTTCATTTCGTATGCAATTTTTCTCGCAGTTTCATTCGCAGAAATAAATGATACGTAGCTATAGGCGCATAGTATGGGAATTTTTGTAACTGTTTCATAATATCGCAGATTTTTAATTAAAGGGGAAATTCGAAATCAATCTAAATTAACGTATTTTAGTATTTTTCTTTTGTATTATTGCTTTCGTACCATTTATCGGACTGGTATTTTATGAATTTTTTCATGATTGTTCTGTTTTATTACATATTTTTTTACACTAATTTATATTTTTGTTACAGAATGTACTCTAGTACAGATTTTCAAAACCGTTATTAGTTTCCCGAGTTCGTAACATGAATCAGTTGCAAAGATCAGTCACCATTTATACCAGTATTTCCAGGAGCTTTGACAGAAAATAATTATTAGGTTATCTTTTTTCACCGAACAATCATGTATTTCATCTTTCAACTTTTTTTAATCGAAATTTTTACACGCAGATAGATTTTACCGTAGAATATTTCGAGAATAATTTGTGTTGGGGCTTTTCTTCATACCTATTAGCGCGATTGTATTGAATTTCGAAACTGAGAAGTTGAAAAGTCTGCAGAAAATGATTAGCGGCAGCTCTAATAGATATAAATGATTGGATATTAAATACATATCAGAACTGTTTGAAGATTTTACTGCTGAAATTCACAAGATACCTACTTCAAGCACATTGGTAAGCAGAAAAATTCGATATTCTTGTATTGTTTATGATTTTTATTTCAATTTTTAAGTTTTATTAAGATCAAAAATTCGAGTAAAATTATAATGAATGATCATCCGGATCGCTGTAATTTCTTCTTGGCGACAGTAACAGAAAAATGATGATCCATATGATGAAGGGGTAATTTTTTTTTGCATTTAATGACAAATCGTATGTTGTTTTCAGGAATGGCGTGTGTAATATTAATGCTTAAACTTTAAAAACTCAGAAAGTTATATAATAACAATGTTACAGTGAAATGAACAGTTGGTGAATTTTAATTTAAAAAAAACTATTGCATTTTATGTATTTCACGAAAATAGGAGAGCCTTTACCTATCAGGTATTGAGACATGATTAACTTGCATTTTTTTTTATGGAGATAAGTAATTTCCTGCTTGCTTATAACTACGTATACACAGTACCTACTACTTAACTACCTATATCGAAATTTCTTACCAATTTGTAAAAATTATGAAAAATGATTAATTATTTTTAAGGAGAAAAACCCGGATTTTTTTAATAGAAAATACTAATATTAATTTAAATTGAAGGTTTCATTCATTTTAAAATTTGTGTACTGTAAAAATTTTTTTATGACAGTTAGGAAAGTTGCCTTTGCGGGTTCACGTACGGTACGCACACCCCTAAGACGTGCTTAGGCTAGTTCTGACGGTATGGGTGGTTTTCCTGGCTGTCATTCGAAAGACCCATTGGGCAAGTTCGCGAAAATTGCGAAAAATTTCGACCAAGTGGCATAAATTTTTTGGCTGATAGGACTTCGAGTTGAAGAGTCATTCTCAATACCTGATCATAAGTTTACAGAAAAAGGTTACATACCTAACTACCTATACGGAGCGGATTGTGAGTGGGATGTGAATTTGACCAAGTTTCAATAATCAGATGATGAGTAATGGTAATCATAGGTTATTATTACTTATTAGTGGTCAATAGATAGAAAGTATTTAGTTTTTTAATACGTATAGGTGCTTAGTTGTGCTAAATTTCCCATAGTTGGTAGGTTGATAATAACTAATAAAAACGTTATCTAAATTCTCTGGTATTCATAAATATTCTAATTATCGATTAAACTATAGATTTATGCTTACCATACGTTTTTACATGAATAAAATAAGTAAATAATTTTCTTTTAAAGTTACAGGTGATGTATGAATTTAATACAAAAGCATTTTAGTGTATATTCGATTGTATGTAATGATAAAGATGTTACTGGTGTGATGTCTGTAATGTGTTTCAAATTCTTCTAACTCGGTGAAGATGCTTTTACTACGATCCTAACAGCTTTGTTGTTTAATAATGATCATATTATTTATCACGTTGAAATAAAAATTACCTAAGGTATAATTTTTAAATATAAAATCGTGATTCAAATTTTTTTTTCCATCTTTCAGGTACATATGCTTACTTATAATCAACAGCTGGGAGAAGTACTCACGATATGTGGTAACTGAAAATAGTAAAAGCATTAGTTCCAGGATACAACATCATGAATAATGCTTCGATTACGATTTTATTAATAGGTAGCTTTATTATGGATAATAATTGTCTTATTTTATACCTAATAAGCAATGAAACTTATAGTTGTAGGTACCAATGTAAATATGTACTTATATTTTAAAAATCATTGAAATTTCACATGATTTAATTTTTTAGATGCGCACTTGCAAGATTAATCGTTGAAGAAAATGCTCTCATAGTTTTGGCGGTTGAAAATATGAAAGCAAAAGAACATCGAGAAATGTCCATCTTTACCTTCAAAAATTGTATTCTTGGCAAATTAAGATTTACTTAAATGTACTTTATCCATTTTCATGGAAATCGTATTTATATTTTTTACCTATCTTGAAGGTGTAACTAGAATCTAGACCAGTGCTTTTTGCATAATTCATTTGTTATCTTCTTTTTGTATCTGTCTTATTCGTGTGTGTTTCACATTTAGGTATTTATTAATTTGATTTACCTCAAAAAGATGTCAAGCAGAAATACGAAACATTGCTACTGGTTTACGTTTGAAGAAATACATTGCAATTAATTTCTGGCAGAAGCTATCACTTCGATAAATACATAAAAAAATTATCAACTGAAAATAGTATCAGAACAATACGAATGGATCTGGAAATATTTACGTATTTGAATGTCAATGTTTTTAACGGGTGATCATTGATCAGTCTTCGATTAATTTTAAATCAAAATGATTACCATTTGATAACAACCCAGATCTTCAGTAAAGAAACGTTTAATTTTGATTTTTTTTCTCATTGAACCTTGTAAAATGATGTATGTAAACTGTTATCATTACTTACCTAAATACTTTTACAGAAATGTATGATAAAGATTTCGTAGGAAAAATGTATAGGTACTATAGGTACACCAAATTTAGATTAATTTAGTAACGGTAACCCGATACTCGGTTGCATCTATCTTTAAGTAGCTCATTTTAATTATTTTTATGCAATATTGTATTTTGTACCTTTGTAATTTGACAAAGTATTTAACTTATTTACATGTACGTAATTTTCAGCTTATTTTCGAAGTTCTAGAAACGTCAGGTAAGTGGATATGTTACTATTCGGTGTTTATTTATTTCTTTTTTTCAAATCATTCAAGTCTTATCTAAATGCTGGAACTCAGAAATCGTTTTTGATATTAAAGTTCTTAAATTTGATAACTTTTAGGTCAAATGATGATATGGGGATTATAAATGAATATTTGATGCTGACCATAAAATGGTGTTTAGGTGATTTCCGGTAATTTATTATGGAAAAAAATTACACAATGACTTGTAGGTACATAATTCTCAAACCTGAAACTCTGAAATGATTAATCCGATTGTATTTTCTATTATAAAATGTAAAAGTAAGACTTATCTCTTCATGATGGGCAATTGGACGTATTGTTTTTAAACAAAAGCTACCTTTAATTTTTGGTATTTAGTAATATTTTCGATATGGCGAATTGAATTAATTTTGCTCTCAACTGCACAATGAATTAAATAGAATGAGTATTTTTATGTAGGTCAAGAATTTGCATTTTAAAGATGAGCTTCTTCGTATGAATCTTTTTTGTGAACGGTTATCAATTGAACGTAAGTATCAATCATCACCAATCGTAAGTCGCAGATTCGTATAAAAAAATAATAAACATCATAATTCATCAAGATGTGATCACGGGCTTAAACTACATTCTTTTCAGGTTAAATTGATCATTGAATATTGGATTTCTTATTCATTACTGAATTACGAAAGTCAATTTAGGCAATCTAAAACACATATTAAGCCATTTTGTGAATTTATATTCTACTTGATGCGGGATATCCACCTTGAACAATAAGCTGATCTTTGACAGCTAAACCGAATTTGAAATACCTTATATGTACGAGCTGGCACATACTTCTTGTAGCAAAGATGGTCTGGCAATAATTGTCTATCATTAAAGATTTTTAAATTACTCTGTACGGGGTGATTGACTGTTCTAACTGATTTTTACCTGCACTATCATGTGTGTCTACCATTTGAATAATACATAAGCCTATTTGAAAATAATTTCAATATAATCATTGTTACCAGTGGAATCTGCAGCACACGGTTATCGTGAATGAATGATTTAGTAATGTCGTTAAAGTGATAAAATTTTATTTTTGCATCCATTCAAGCGGAACAAATGCAATTTTGGCGATACAACATGTATGAATATTTCATTCCAACCGATGTAAAAATTATTGGTAGCTATTGTAAATATGTACGCGTATCAAATGTCAGATAAGAATTCATACCTAAAATTTTCAGCCGTTTTCGAGCAGGGGTCTAATACTGTTATCAGTGCAGATAAAATGTACGTACTGCAAGTTGACTTTTCATTTTAATGTTAAAATGACGGTAACAGTACAATGCCGTTGAAACACTTTCATCTCGAAAATGTTGAACGAATAAGTGTACTACTATAAACGATTAATTTAATGAAATAATATGAGCTAAGTTGGATTATTACCATTTGTAATAAAGTCGATCATTAGAATTATTATCAGCGATAAAAACTACTGTAGCTTTGTAATTTCATCTCAAAGACTGCCAAACATTACAAACATGATACAAAAAGCAATAAAACTGATTGATTTTAGCAGTACTATACTGTCATTAATGCTACGAAAATCTCGATCAAGATGAAGAAAAATTGCCCAAAATTTCGTTGTTACGCATTTAGAACAAATTAATCAGCCTGATTAACTGGAAAGAATCATTGTAAATATATTGATAAAATTGCAGGTTAAAATGAAAAAAAATTTCCCTGATTATTCCAGTATAAAATGCCATCTATCGAAAATCAAAAAAAACACAAATATTTTTGTTCTGTTTTTAAAAATAACATTACGACATTTTCCGAACTATCCCGAACGGTAGCCCTCGTGTTTTATCACTACAACGATTAGGCGTTATTATCTATTCTGAAAAAAGAAAATAGAAAAAACACTTCAGAATAATTTAAGGAGTACTGTAAAAGATTGTGATTTTAAATTGGCTGGATATGATTTTTTGTTTTAGAATTAGAATTTTCGCTGCATAATTCATTGTTTCAACTCATCTTTATTTTATTCAACTCTACACGTTAGCTTGATTACCCTTCAGCAGAAATGACATCGGTTTCACTAAGTAAATCTGCTTCTCCTTCAACATCCGTTGTAGTATGTATTGTGTACATTATTTCTGTAGAAAAGACAAAAATGTGTAATAGTTATTAAGTGTTCAACACTTTTTGCAGAATGAGTTACCAGAATACGCAGCATTTAAATCAGCTATCGTGTATTGCGGTTGCATCCTAATTTTACCTATTTTGGCGTTTTTCTCCTCCAAAGTTATTATATTTGATAGTAAGTTCATTTACAATTTAATTTAGTCATAGTTGATACGTTTATTCAATCTGAATATGATAACAATGGTGTTTTTTTAAGGTATTCTATCTTTGAGTGTAACTTCAAGCAATGTGTGCTCGGCTATATGCGCAATAGTTGTGCTACATATTTCCTTAGGAGCTTTTATTTATAAAGCTTACAGTGGTACGGATAAAACAGCCAAGCAAGATTAAAATGGTAACCATTCTTATTCATTAATTTTCCTATTTAATGTTGAGATTTTTTCACTTATGTTCTTCAAGCTCATATAGTTATCATCCATTATACTTGTTTTTCTTTATTGTTTTGTAATATAATGAATACTTGTATATTAACAAAATAAGATGATAATAAATAAGAATTTATTTTAAATTGTTAAATTATGAATTGGAAATTCTTTTAGAATACAATAGATGAATAAAATAATTTAATTTTTCTAAAACCTATACTTGCCGAAATTTAAGCGAATGATTTTCGATTGTTCAATACTTCCGTCATACGCTGACTTAAGAAAATCGCTCGCTGAGTATGATCTTTTTCGGAATTTTCTAAAATTTTAATATCATATAATCTCAGCTTTTGGATACCAATTATTTGCCCTAAACATCTGAAATTATAATTTATGAGTTTTAAAGTTAGTAAATCGTATTAATTTTATCAATCGTACCCGACAAATTGGCCTCTGCTGATTTCAGGACATTGTCTATCAATTTCGAAGAAACTACATTCAAGAACTGTGCCATTATTTCCTTTGATGAAAATGCATTTTTCCATAGCCCAACATCCTTTAATACTATTCACGAACGTACCTTTCGATCGATACACTCAAATTAGTATAAATAAAATAAAGGAAAGCCGAGAATTCAAAATAAAATCGTTGAGATATAACTACCTAACACATTGTACATGACACTTATTTTCGCATTTTTCAATATCATGTCCCATTTTATAACGTGTTCAACGTAGCCTATGAGGTGTATCATTTTTCGGTCGACAATCTGAAAAATACATACGATTTTTATCGCTAAATGAAGTAATGATTGAATGGTTTAACTGATTCGAATTTTGAACAAGTATTTTCTTACATCTTCTGTTTGTATATTTTCTTTTAATAAATCTTTTTTAAATGTAGCTTTTTCTTTCATACCAGAATCGGTCGATTTGACTACGGCGTTGGAACTGCTGTTCTTAGTCAGAATTGACGGAACTGACTTGAAACGTTTAGTGGTGTCTAAATTCGTATGATTATTTTTTAAATAACGAAAAAAAATAATAATAATACAATGTCTGTACAACTATTCTTACCAGGATTTTTTGAAACTGATGGTTTAATATCCGATAATTGTTCGAATGATTGGGTATCTGTATTACATTCATCTTCATTCGAAAAATATTTATTGAATAATTTTTGAGTATCTTGTATAAATTTAGTGTTTCCAATGGGAAATTGAATTTCTGTTTCTCCATCATGATTTCTTTTAAGCGTCAACATTTTCTCTTCATATTTTTTGGAGATCGGCATTGAATATGTTTCAACTTTGGGTCTAAATCGAGAAGTAGTCTGAGGACTGGGTTTAAACATGCGGATAAGTTGATACAATTATGAAACAATTTGAGATGTATCGATGCATTATAGAGGAACTAAAATATAAATTAACTGTACCCAGAATTCTCTGAAATGTTAAAGTTAGAAACTTTCGAGTTTGATGAGATAGATTTCGGAATAAAATGACGATTTGCCATATTGAATAGGATAGTTTTCGTCTTTAATTCTAGGAAAATTGAGAACGTAACGAACTGAAGCTGGAATATTCTTGTAACAAGCTAAAATGAAAATTTGAAAACCTCGATGAAAGAATTGCAATTTGAGATCACTTTCATAAATATTGTAGGTTGATATAAGGATAATTTTTTATGGCGTATAATGAAGTAAGTAATTTACGAGTGTTACCTGAATACGATATGTATAATAATTGATCAACTATTCTTAATGTTTGAAAATTTAAAAGAAAGAATGAAAAATATCAAATAATTCGTTTAAATTGAAAAATGAAAATAAAATTTAGCGGTCAAGTCTTCAAACGCCAAAGAAGAAAAAAAATTAAAATGTTGGCTTTTTAATGCAGATTTTTGGCTATTCACAAAAAAGTAGGTAAAAATACCTACTTAAGATTTTTGATTGATTGACATTCGCGAAAATGACATTAGTCGCTGATGGTCGCTGTCGCGTATCGATTTTCGTCTTCGTCTGCGTCTCGATTTTAGGGTCTGGGTGGTGGAAGTGTGGAAGAAGGAAGAAGTATACAAATATATTCTGTCACGTGGTAAACATTTATTTTCGATACAAATACTTCAGCATTTATTCATTATTTATTTGTGTTAGTTCTTATCTTTCAATTAATAATTGCTTAATTCGGGTTAAATATTGTGCCCATGTTTCATCTGTGTCGTCTGACGCGAACCGTCAATTTCCTACAGTAACGTGTTGCAAATTTTCAGCCGGTGTTGTGTAAACAAAATGTGTAATTTTTTTGCGTGTTAACTTAAAACAGAAGATGTAATTTTATTAGCAGTTTCACGTACTTGCCAACACATTTGCGAACTGATATGTAGTCAGCAAAAACTACCCAGTTGACTACATACTACGTTTCAGTGATAACCACAAACACTGCTCATATGAGCTAGGTTAATTATCAGGTAAACTTTAATGTCCTTGTGTTTTAACGTCGCTTAACTGCATTAGTACTTATTTGCTATTTTACTTAGAATGGATCGAAGACTTCTACAAGATGGGACTGGTTCCTACGGATCGACTGATAGCACTATACCCGATGTCAGCATCGAAGGATCTTCAAATTCTACAATAAATTTCGATTCAGTCGTAAATAACATCTACACGATCAACTCAAACTGTAGATTCTTGGAGCAAGCTGCGAAAGCAATTGGCTCGGTACAGGATAATATCAAGTTGCGAAATAACGTGTAAGTTTTCCCGAGATGAGTCATCGTTAACGTAGCGTATTTGAATTGTAACTAATTAACGATGCTATTTCCGTTCAGCCAATCGACATTACTTTCTACGAAAAATTTAATCGACCAAACGAAAACCGAATTACACGATTTAAATCAAGTATCCCGCAAACAAGAGAAGTCATTCAAATTGCAAGTTGAAAAATTGAAAAATTCTTTTAAAGATGCGGTGCAGGTTTTCAGCGGATTACAGAATGTACGTATCGGAATGTTTTTCATAAATGGTATCAATCCGTTGATTAATTTTTCGCCGATATTTATAGGAAATGTTGAGAAAATTGAAACGCAATTTGCCTTCGGAGCCTTGCCCAATAACCCACAGCGATCATAAACGAGTAGACTATATTTACGACGATGAAGAAGAATTGCTTTCGTTGCAACAAACATTTCAAAAAACGTTGGAAGAAAATCTCGAAGAAATCACCGAACGCGAGGATATCTTACATAAGTTAGAAAACGATGTGAAAGATATCAACGATATTATGCGTGATTTAGGTACTCTGATAAATTCACAAGGCGATACAGTTGGTAAGATTGAATTATTTTCTGGATAAAGTTTCTCTTGTACCGAGTGAAACAAAATTCTGAGTATGTTTTATCGCTGTAGATCGAATAGAAGATGTTATCGAAGATGTTCATGGGAACGTTGAAGGTGGTAGACAGGAATTGGAAAAAGCTGCCGAATATCAAGTAATTGCTGATTTTTATTTTACTTCAATTTATCCTCTTTACGTAAACTAATTTTTGTAATATTTTTATTCGCAGATGAAAAGGAAAAAGAAGCTGCTGTATTTGTTTCTAATCCTTTTCGTGGCTGTATTATGTCTTGCTGGAGTTTTATATTATACGCTTCGGTAATGAAACCTCTCGTTTCTTCAGACAAACTCATTTAGGAAAACTTAATTCATTTTCAACGTCGCATTTATTGTCACTTTCGATTCATCGTCGATCATTTTAATTTTTTCTTTCTTCTGTTGCTTTAGTTTTATACGTTTTATATGGATTGGCTTTCGTTTAGTTTTTATTTTTCTTAGATCCTTGCCCAGTTTGAATTTATGTATCATGGTTTTTGTCCGTTTTATACTACGTTTGTTATGTTTTCCCCGTACCATATGTTGTATATTTATTTATTGTTTTAATTAATCGCTTTAAATATTCGCTTTAAAATTGTATAAATTTTTCATATCGAATGTTTATAGCATTTTTAATTTATTTATTTTTCTTGTAAACTTGTATATTCGTTTTTTTCCCTGAATTTTTTTTCTTTGTTTGTAAAACTCAACGAATAAATGATATTTAAAAAAAAATCGAAACTTTATTTTCAGTAATTTTATAAATCCCAATTGTTCTTCAAGCCGTTGGCATTACCAACTTTTACTTTATTCAAAAAATTCATTAATTAAAATAAATTACGGTATATTTTATTCAAAATTTTAACCATATTAGTAATAGACAAAAATAAGTATAAAACAAATCATCGAAACAAATAATTTGCCATAATTTATCATTAATACTTTTACACATTTTCGTAATCAACAAAAAATACAACGTAAAAAAAATTGAAAGAAATAAAAGAAAATCAAGACAAAACTTACAGCACGTTACAAAAGAATAACAAAAATTACGATACGATTAAAAAAAAAAAAAACAACAGCACAAAATAAACATTATTAATATCAACTCACGTAACTCACAAAATCATACCAAGAATACAATTTGCAAGAAGAGTTTACAAAGTTCACAAAATCAAAAAAGAAAAAAAAGTAGGAGAAAATATTTGTAAAAAAAAATCAAAGTTAACCATAAAATGAAGTAAAAAATTGCTTAGAAATATAAATACATACATTAGCTCGAAAAAAATTACAAAATGAAAAAATGATTTCTTTCTACGTCGACTGGGAATTTATTGTCATAAAAAAAGATAACCGTTTCGAAAGTCATTTCTACGTTATTAAGGAATTAATAAAATATTATGCGATTTTTTTTTAAATGCTCAAAACATTGCGAATTGAAACGAAACAAAAAAAATGGACAAGTAAGTAAAAATTATCAGCGTGTTACTTTTCATAAATCTAACGACTTGAAAATTGATCACAAAAACTAACTTAATATAATTATGTTATTATTTATAAGATCTGGCCACAGCCTTTAAGAATAGAAATAATTATTTTACTACTCGTAGATGCGAAATTATGCTCATCTACTTCGTGTACATTCAAGTTTTTATTTTTTAATAAGTGTTCAAATTAGGCAGTGTGAAAAAGAAGCTGTTTACATCAATTATTTCCATTTTTTAAATGTAATAAGATACTCACCTGTTTCGATACACACTAAATAATCCCTTTCTTATCGCATGTACTTTCGACCTGTTCTTCGTTAAAAACACACACACACACACACACACACACATACGAGCACTAAATGTAAATTCAAATAAATACAGTTGTACTTGGTAACTGCGATTAAGTTCTTATGAGTATTATGGCCGACGCTATTTTTGCTCTTCAATACTACCACGACTATTAATTACGAAATAAATTATAAAACTAATAAACGGAAATATGGCGTGTATCGATTGTTCAATAATGTTCATAACATTATTCCTAGAACGAATCTTTTAAATAAAATAACTTAAGTAATACTAATACTTGGTAACATGAAATTGCAATGTGAATGTGCCAACGGGGAATTAAATATCTCTAGACCTACATCTACTGGAAAATTAGCACCTTTAATGGTACGCGCAGCTCTTTATTCATACCATTCAAATACAACCTTTTCGGAACTTTTCCGAAGTTTCAAATTTTCGAGCAAATACTTACTATATAAATATATTTATAGTTGATTCAAAAATTGAGAAAAAAATCGGTATTAAAAAAGTAAATAAATTAATAAACAAATGAATAGAAATATTTTTGCAGTCTTGAAATCGAATCACTTGATTCGAGGCTATTTATGTACAAAGGTACTGTCGCGCTGATTCTTTCTTCGAAGTTTCCGCATATTATATAATTGACCTAAACGTTTAAATCATCTGCAGTATTTCAGCTTTCTTTACTTTTCTGTACGATTGTCCAGATTTGTAACCATGTATTTCGAATATCGTAAAATAACTGCGAAAAAATACGAACAAAAAGTTACTAAATGGCTGAAAAAGAAATGAAACAATTGTGCTTTGGAAATGTTCAAATATAAATAATGTTCATTTAGATTTTAATTTTTTTTTTTAAGAAAAGGTTGGTAGAGTGTGGTGGGTCGAAGCGAAGTACATTTAATACGGTTCGAGAAACTGTGCTCGGATCATTTGTAATCATGACTGACATATTTAGATATGATAAAGAGTCCATTAGACTGTATACGTGTGGCTTTTGAACTGAAACCATAAATTCTTGCAACCATCCAATACAAAGGTTATGGGAAGATGTGTATAGATGTATGGTAAATTTGCCCCGGCAAAATTTTGACATGATACATTGGTAGTAGGTGCATATTATTGAGATATATACCTGACCAAAGTTTTGGATCCACAATCGTACCTATTTTCCAGGGAGGACTTTTTTTTTGAAAAACACTTATGATTTTTTTTTTGAAAACGCTAATCGATCGATTTGCATAATTTGTTGGCACATTGTATATCTCTACAAGGGGCATCCTCGAAAAAACCAACACCCTCCCCTCTCATAATTTATCCCCGAAGTGACCTCACAATTTTTTTTTTTTTTTTAACAAAGATACTGGTTTTGTACGATTTTTAAACTATGCTTTTTAGATGTGTATTTGACTCCTTTATCATGTATATATTTTCAAATTCCATTTCATAAGAGCCATGGTCAAAATTTGAAAAAAAAAAAACTTGAAATAGGGACGGTCAAACAGAGCTGTACTGGAAAAATCTGCTTTTACTGCAATTATTTTCGTATTTGGCATAATTACAGCTTGTATGAGTAGAAAATTATAGCCCATAAGCAAAATCTATGTGAAGGCCATTGTTGGAAAGTAGGAGCACCCCCTCGCCCCCATTTTGTATTCGCATGAATCGAACCTCTTGAGCACGAATATAAAATCAGATTTTTAATTTGACCGCGATATTCGCTCGATTCCAAAGGGGAGGGTATCTAAAAGTTTTGTTTGTTCGTTTCATAAGCCCTCCTCTTTGGAATCGAGCGAATATCGCGTCAAATTAAAAATCTGATTTCGTATTCGTGTTCAGGGTGTTTGATTTATGTGAAAACGACACCAATATCATTGAACATACCTCTGAACCCACACTGGGGTGGGGGTGGGGGTGCTGTTATAGCCCGGCAGAGCTTTGCTATGATTTTATATTCTCTGATTTACAAATATCCTAAATGTGAAAACCATTGTAAAATTTCTGTTTTTTTTTTTTTTTTTTTTTTTTTTTTTTTTTTTTAATAATATAATCAAATTTTTTGGACTTTTAGTACTACCCCTCCCCCTTCTGGATGAACTACTTATTGGGGCTGAATTGAAAATCTGATTTCATATTCGGGTTCAGAAGGTTCGATTCATGCGGAAACGACACCAATATTATGAACTTTACCAGGGTCCAATGGGGGTGAGGGGGTGCTCCTACTTTTCCACATTGGCCTTCACAAGGATTTGGCTTATGGGCTATGATTTTCTACTCTTACAAGCTGCAATTATGCCAGATACGAAAATAATAGCAACAGAAGCAGATTTTTCCAGTACAGCTCTGTTTGAACGTCCTTATTTCGAGTTTTTTTTTTTTTAAATTTTGACCTTGGCTCTTATAAAATGGAATTTGAGAATATATACATCTGAAAAGCATAATTCAAAAATTGTATCGAACCAGTATCCTTATTTTAAAAAATAAATAAAATTTTGAAAGGTCATTTCGAGAGTAAATTATGAGGGGAAGAGGGCGTTGATTTTTTCAGGGATGCTCCTTGCATAGATATACAATGTACGAAAAAATTGTGAAAATCGATCGATTTTCCTTCCTGGAAAACGGGTGGGGTTGTGGGTCCAAAACTTTGGTCAGCTATGTATCTCGATAGTATGCATCTACCATCAAGGTATCGTGTCAAAATTCCACTGGGGCAAATTTACCATGCTTATCTTCCTATAGCATTTCATTTTGAAATATCTTGTTTTATAACAATCAATAGAAATTCATTGCCAGATAAACTGAGGAACCGATGGATAAAAATCGTGAATTCTGAAGATTTCCAAGTAAACGACAAAAATTGCAATTCACGAAGATGTTGAATTACCTTAGAAAGCCAATTGGTATCCGCCAACAATTCATTCAAAATGTCTGTCGTTCCTTTAGCTTTATCTTCGGATTTCTTTTTCGAAACATACTTGGCGCAATCGATGAACGTGTGGTATTTTTGATGCCATATTTTATTGAATAATTTAATCTCACGAGCGCAACTTCTGCATAAATCGACCGTCTGTAATTATCGAAACGAATGAAAAAAATAAGTAGATAATAATTTTTTCAAGTATTGTTGTAGTTAAAAAGTAGATAATTACTTTATCCATATCATTAGGAATACTAGAATTAGGTTTACACCCTTGTAAAGTCTCTCTTTGATACGGTTGTCCGTAAAAAATGGCAGTTTGCTTGGAATTCACGTGATTACAACTGGTGCATTTTATTTTCGACGAGTCTCCTCGAATACTTTTTATTGATATGAATGGCCATGTTTTAACCAAAATATTTAGCGAATTATTTTTCCATTTTACAACGCTGGTTAAATCGGATAAATAAGTATCGGTTACTTCATCGATTACTTTCATATTGCTTAAGAAGTAAACATCTGTGAAGGAAAATATCAAGATAAATAAATAAGACAGGATAAAATAAAATATGAAATATGGTTGAAAAAGTCAAGTACCATTTTCTTTGACAATTTCACTCAAGAAATTTGAATCCAAAGCTTGAGAAACCAGAGTTTGAATATAAACAGCGAACTGGTGCTCGTAACATAATGATTCTTTCATGAAGTTTTCTTTTATTTTGCTGAAAAAAAAAGGTAATGCTTATGATCTGTACAGGAGAGAAAAAAAACCATTTTTCAGTCTAATTTTCATGAGATATTATAATCACTAGAATGCTTTTTTACTAATCATTATTACTAGTAGGAAGGGTTTAATGGAGCTGAAATGCCAAAACCTCCAAAAAGTACATTTACGGTGCTTACTAAATGTGCATACCAAATTTCAACTTCCTAGCTAGGAGGTAGGAGAGGAACAGCCCTTTTTTCAAGGTGAAACAGGGGGAAAACCCTCATCTCCCCTCCTAATTGATCTAAGAGGTTAATTTTTGGATGTGTTAAACAACTTCGGATTCTCTGTTGATTGGCTCAAGAAGGAGTACTTTTTGCGTTTTTGGCTTCTTAGTACCCCCTGCTCCGCATTGGGGCAGGTCTTCTAGGAATCCAAAACGGATTTTGTTGATATCCCGCCTCATCCGGCGTTGGTCGATAGATAGTAAATACCCAAGTTTTCATTGACAATATGACATAGAAAATCTGGCTAAAAAAAAATTCATTGTACTTACAGATCTGTAGGTATTTCGGTATCGTCGCATAATTCTACTATCACTTTGTCGTTCTTTTCTTCGATGAAGGTAACGTCTACTTCTTGATATTTATTCTTATCATTTTCAGAATGCTTGCAAAACTACGAGAAGATAAAATATTGATAAGAAAATTCGTTCGATTTATTATGAAGTAAGTTTTGCAAAACGAGCAAAGAAAATTGATGAAAAATTCTTGAATACCTCTGCAGTATTCCGATATAAATGTCTTCCTTCGTTCTCGTAATGTTCAAATTTTTGTAATCTGGATCCATCTCGTACTCGCCATAAATTTGGATGTTTTGAATTCGCCTCTTTTTTCAATATCAAAAATAGTTTCAACTGTTGTCAAAAGTAAATGACATCGATGTAACACTTTTGTTCGATTTTTAAAAATTATTTTAAATCTTTTAATTATATTACCTTATGGCTTTTATCTGAAGTTTTATTATTTTTGTGAGTTTCTTTTTTCACGGTAGATTCTGAAAGTATAACAAAAAATGTATGATAAAAAATTATGAAATATGTATTTGGAATCCAGAAGCAATTCAATTAAAGAAATTTTTTATTTCAGATCTCTAACACGATGAGATCCTTCTTTAATATGCATTGAAAAATACCTGTTTTATTATTCTCAGTGAAATTCTGTTTAAAAGACGTCGGATCACTTTTTCGTACTGTCTTAGTTTTGAATCTAATCGCCCGAATTCTGGTACCTTTGCGTTTAGAATTATTTTCTTCATCCTGCAAATCAACAATGCTATCAATTAATACAAACGTTGAAAATCAGATCATATTTTTGTAATTATCTCTATCTGCCAGTATTGAAACAAAATACTTGGACGACCAGAATTTAAGTAATAGTGGTTTGATTCTTAACTACAACAGATATGAACTTACATCAGCACGAGGAGTCCACGATGGATCAGAATCACTATCGCATTGAGCCTCATCTTCGGAATCAATAGTATTTTGAATTTTCTGTTTTAGCATAAATTCTTCTTTTGCTTTCCTATCTGATACTTTCCTTCGAGGAATAATTTTCGGCTCTTTGACTGCAATAAATGATAAAAATTGAAAAAATCGAAAATACGCAAACAAACGTATGGCAAATGGCAAAAACATCAGTCTTCTACTCACCGGTATTTTTCGGTTTAGGTTTTTGAGGACCGGATTGTTTGATGGCTTTCATTTCGGCAATTGCTTTCTCTATTTTCGGTTTAATTTTATCCGCTTTGTGTTTTTTCTTTTCGGATTTCATTTGCAACTTGGCTATTTTCATTTTAGCTTTTTTCAACTTTTCTAGCTTGGTTTTGACGGCAGTCTTGGGTTCTTCAACGGGATCTTTCTTAAATTTAACTTTTTTAATTTCTTTTTTAGGTTTTACAGGTTCCTTTTTCTTATCTTCGGCCGGTTTCTTGATGATGGGTTTCGGTTTCTTGGAAAATTCGTCGGATGAATCGTCGCTCGAACTATCCAGCCTTCTTTTATCCGAAGATTTTGGTAAAGGATAATACCTCGGATCGTTTTCGAAATTCGTTTCAACTTCTTTTGGCTTAGGAGTTTCTTTAGGAGGAACAGATGGAGCAACCGATTCGGTACTTTCTTCGCGAACAATTGGTTGATAAACGACTTTATTCCGATTCCAGGTTTTTAGTGTGCTGGAATTGCCGTCGGTAAGGGTTTCTACGCTTTCGCAATTGTTTTCGAGGAACTTCATGTAGCTGGCTAAGAAATCGATGTTTTTACGATAAAACGTCGGTTTAACGATAGGTTTCGATAAAGCTTCAACTTCGCCAATGGCTGCGATTTGTTTGAAGTTCGGCGTACTAGGATCGAACAAGAATTTAAATTCTTCTTCGATATTTGGCACGATGACTTTAACGCGTCCTTCGTAAACTTCTTTCTCCAATTTATTGGGCGCAGTTTGCGGGAAAATTTGAACTTCGTTGACGTTATAGCCGGCGATTGTGGTCGGCGGTGGTAGTGGTGGAGGAGGCTCCGTCGTTGGAGTCGTATGGTAATCTTGATGAGCGTAATGCGAGTTGCCCGAATGAAACGATGAGAAATATGCTGATAGAGGTAGAGTTGATGGAATAGCGGCGGGTATGTTTCTCATTTGATGCGACGGTGTGGACGGAGTAATGCGGGGAGTTGAAGTATTCGCATGAGACGAGATGACAGTCTGATGTTGAGTGGGATCATGCGATACGTTAGCTACAGAATTGATGTAATTGTTGGTCACCACCGGCTGAGGGTAAAATTGTTCGGAATTAGGGTACATTTTGGGTATATTGTGAGCTACATCGTAACGAGTTGTCGTATCCATCATATATCCTCCGGCATTTTGCAAAGGTTGTTGATATAAGCTGTGGTGAGCTGGAGGAGGATCGCGTGCCGTGTAATCTGTCGATAAGGAGTGCCTAGCGGGTTCGTTAACCTTGGATGATTTTCTTTTTCTCGAATAAGGTTTCTCAACGACCGGCTCTTGAGGTGTTGGTACAACCGGTTCGATTTGTTGTTGAGGCATGGCAGTTTTATTAGGTACGTGCATGTATTGCTGATAATGATGAATTGCTTCTTGCGATTGGGTAACTTGAGGCTGATGCGTTTCTTGCATACGGTCGTCGTACATTTTAGATACCGGCTTTGGGTTACATTTACCGATATTGAGCATCGATTGCGCATTCATCTGCGCAGTACAAGGAGTCGTATCGAAATAAGAATGTTGACGTTCGGTTAAACCCAAAAGTAAATGTTGGTGATCGGCAACAGGAGTTTGAATATGACTTTGAGGAATAATTTTATCCGTCTTTTGAGGCACAGCAGCGGTATGATTTTGACGTTCAGTCGGCCACATCATTCTCCTCGATGACTTATCTTGTTTGTTATCCGGCTCGTAGTTTCTATCGGTTCTCATAATTACGGAAGGATATCCGACGAGGCCGTTCTGAAGAGGTGATTTGGACATCATTGGAGGTGTGCTAGCAGCATTCGGTATATCGTTTCTGTCGTTTACTTTGTCTTGCGGTCTTTTTTGCACCATAGGAGGTGACGTGGCGATCGCCGGTTTATTATAGGCGCCATACAAGGGTGAAAATGACGTTCGATTTCGATCAGTAATAACGTTACTCTGTACGTTACCAGGAGAATACGGTAACTTGTTAAAATTTTGGGTAACTTTTTTACCATCTTGGCAATTTATATCTGTTGGCATTTCTCTGTAAACGGCTTGGCTGACCGGAGCGCCGTGGACGATGACGTTAGATGTCATTTGATTCATATGAAATTGTTCATTTTCTTTTAAATTACTAGGGGGTCGAATTACATCGGCTGGATATCGGTTATGATTATTTATATCATCCGAAGTTAAGCTTATAGGCGAGGATTGACTATCTTCTTGAAAATCATTAATCTTATGCTGCATCATGGAAGGCGAACCATTAGAGTTCATTCGTTGTTGATTTTTGAGCACTGTGGATCCATTTTGGACATTTTTATTCACTATCATTTGCTTATTATGTAAATACTGCTTATTTGTTTTACCAGCGAAATTGACCACAGCCGGAGGATTGGTGGCGAACTGAACCGGTGGTGATTTAAATACACGATAATCTCTTGGTATAGTGTTCATCGTTTCGCTTACTACCGTTGGTAACGACTCCATTGTTTCGTTATGTTTAGTGGCACTTTTATAATTGGTAGAATTCACCTTGGCTAAGTTGGCATGACTACTATGATTTATTACACCATTTCTATACGCTAAATCATTCTGAGTATAGGTACTAGGTGACATAATATTATGCATTTTAACATCGTTCATCGTCTTCGGGACGTATTTTTTCATACTCGAAATATCTTTAGATTTACCCGATACGATTACTTGGCTTTTTTTGTCGCATTCCGCATGGCCGAGGGTGTTTAAATTATTAATAGGAGATGGCACGAAATGCGTATTCATGTCGTACGGTTTCGTCTCAGGCTCGATATGCTCAGGGGATATTTCATGCGGCAGAACACCAAACGGGCTAAGTTGCGATTGTCTCGACCAATATGCCGACTGAACCGAATTATTAGCGGATTCGGTATTGAATACATTGGAACGTCCATCAGGTGGAGCTAATATCTGAGGAAGGTCTTGCTTAGATGTGTTATCACACGGGATCTGTTTCTGAGGAGTGAATGCATTGAAATGAGCAGGCCTTTGAGACGTGTGATGAAATAATGGTAACATGGTCACATCGTAGCCAATCGAGTTTGGAAAAAATCCACTCCCATTGAAATGTGGTCCATTCGCATTTGTTGTGCCGGTAAAATTGGAATTTGAGTGGGCTGCTTGGATTACCAGAGGTGAAACACCATCATGATGAAATGCGTGTGATGTCGCGGGTACAAATTCATTTGGAGCAGACATTCTTGCTTTAGGTTTTCATATCATTCCGTATGAAAAGAGCAAAATTTTATTTTATGTTCAAATGGTATCGAGTACGGTACGTGAGGCGTATGTTATTAGTTGAGATCATCTTGAATCTAAAACAAAAAAGATATTCATATGAAATGCACACGATGTACGATTTTAATTACGCCTTAAACCGGTTATAATTATGATAAGTTTTCTTTATCATTATGTTGCGGTAGGTAATTACTGTGATAATATCGTAATGTTTACAACAACAATGGAGTTTTATTGAGCATAGCTCATGAATAAGTTAGTCTTGTGCGTTGATTAATTTAAAAAAATATTATTTATTACACTTATCAAGAAATTGACATAGCATAAACTGTGAAATATGAAGTATTTCACTAGATATTTGGTGTTATGCTCCTATTTCATATCAAACACTATTTCGGACAGTCGTAACCAATCCTAAACTATTTCTGTAGTTATTTTTACCTTAATTTATAATTTGACACTGTTCTCCATCGAGTTTTCATTCAATTAAAAACACATTTCATAAAGTTAAGTAATTTATACCTCTACGGTGAGTATGATATAATACAAAACATAAATACAAAAACCACCACTATTTTGAATTCATGAAAAATTAAAATTATGTAGTTATTTTTTTTTAGATTGATACTTCGTTGGAAAAAGTTGAAGTATTGAAAATTTATACTTTGTATCAAAATAAAATTAACTAACAAAAATTACATTCACAGTAAGTACGTAAAAAATGTTTAACGCATAGAATCAAAACTTTCAAATGAACCATCATGGCAACTTTACCCTTCTCTTGTTTAGTGTTTTTTTTTTACTCTATCTCTCTCTATCTACCTGGCACGAAGACCACAGACAGCCACAGATCGGACAAATGCAAATCACAGAAAAAATTCTCCAATAGGTAACTTTTTTCCTACTTTTTATGATTGGAGAATACAAGAATAGGAAAAACATATGATTGGTTAAATTTTACAAATCAATGAACCATTGATGAATTTGAATTACAAGAATGAATGAAACTGTAATAGTTGCACATTCTTGTATTCCATATACGAAAATTATGAAATAAAATTATCTCTGCCACCCCTGAAAACTTTTAACAAAAGATTCATGCTTGTAGTCGAGTTTCACGCAAACAACAAGCAATAAATTCAACAGATAACAGGCAATTTATTTTTCAATACAATGATGAAGGAGTACATAAAATCAACATATCACGAAATATAAATAAGATACCTATAAGGCAGTAACGATTAAACTGTAGAATATAATATAAAGGTAAACGTAAAAGAATAACAAATGTATCATATATCAATGAGGAATATCACATCAGAAAAATATAACTATAAATTGAAAATTTTAGTTAAATATCGTTTATTTCGAGTACCATCAATCATCCCAATCATTAGAAACATCGTCGTCCGTTTCTGACTCAGCAGGAGGAGATGGTGGTATCATCGAAGACATACGATCTATCAAACTGGTATTTTTTGTATTCTCTTTAACTTGACCAGAAATACCTTTCCGTCTCAGAGCTAATTTTGCGTATAAATCGGCCATAAATTCATTTTGTTTAGATCCACTCGACTGAGCGACTGGTTCGTTTTCAGTGGGCGATACCCGTCGAAGATTTGCTCTTTCTTTACCTCCAGCATTACGTATAGCTGCCATTAAATTAGAATGCATATCTAAACCGGAATTACTTGATTTGGGTGAGCAAGATTCGAATTTTTCATCAGCAGGAGGTAAAGGTGGTGCTGCCGGAGGTGGTGTTGCAATAGGCGGTGGGGGCGGTGGGGGAGGCGGAGGTGGTGGTGTTGCTTGGCTAGCTGATGAAGTTTCGCCTCTGTCTGGAGCTTTTTGACTCGATGCAAGTTCTACGTTGGATTTTGTTGTAATATGGCTTGAATCTAAATTATCGATTGGAGCTTTAACTTCTATATCAGATACTGGTTTGATAAGTTCTGATTTTTGTTTAGACGGCACAACTGAAGTTTCTAAGATAAGGTTGAACTTCAAGTTATCAGGAATTCCTGGTAAATCTGGTAAATCGACAGGAACGTCGATATTAGGAACTTCTTGATATGCTGGCGTATAAAATGAATCGAAATATGCGGTGTTTTGAAAAGCGTAATCGTTAAGTATGGAATTGGGCGCTGCGGCGATACTGGTCGAGGGGTTATTTTCTTCGATAATCGGAGATGATACAGCATCCACAGACAACGGATCACGCATCACGTATTTATTATAAATATTCTCCGAGGTATTAAATAAAAGCAATGAGCTTACATCTTCGACATCATTCGGTACAGGTCCCAGTCCTTGCTCGAGGATTACCTCTTCGTATTTCGGGAATGTTTCGATATTGGTTTTTAAATGATAAAATTTAAGCGTATTGGAAGACTTATTGTACCTCGCGTTTTGGTGTTTATCAGTAATCGGAACTTCTTCATTTGCAGGAAGATCGCGTAAATCCATTCGAAATAAAGTATCATAATTATCATCTTTGATTGGAAATTTATTATGAGAGTAAACTGTTGTTGCGACATTTCTACCAGCTAGTTGATCTACTTTGGCAGCTACGACTTCGCTTCTTTTTTGCAAACCAGATAAACGATTTCGAAATCTTCCAATGTTATTTTCGATCTGCTGAAACACATCGGTTGTTACAGAGTCGATATTTCGTAACGCTGACGCTATTTGAATGATGGTTTCCTCTGGACGTAGCCCATACGGTATAATTGGAATAGTTATACGATTATCAGACATAATACAGGTGCATGAAAAGAACAGATAACAATATTGAAAAATCACATTAAACTACGTATTCATAATACAGAACCTAATCAACAAGCGAACAAGAACAACGCTTGCCTTCGAAAAGTGTTTTTTTCTTAATTCACATTGATAAATGATAAGAGAGTTACGAAAATGTTTACCTTTTTACTGTCATGCGCAGATGACGAAAATAACGCATGCCAAGTATTCAAAAAATATCTACGCCAAAATACTTATTAGCTTAGGTACGCGAAGTAATTAGTTGATTGAACTTTCAATTTTAAAAATGATCTTTAAATAGGTAAATAAATGTCAATGAAAAGAAAAAAGATTCGAAACATTTCACTTTTGTGTACAATATGTGCACGAATACCGTGAAAAAGTATACACACTACTTACACATTATTTGATTTTTCAAATTTTATCTATCCCATAGGTCTACTGAAGATGATATATTGCAATTAATTTTTTTCTTATCATTAAAACCAAGTTTTGGTCTCTTAGGGTAAATATTTACTGGAAATTGAAACCCACGACCTTCGATAATTTCCTATAATAACGACAAAGAATTTTCCAATGGCTGAAAATTCGATTTTATCGAATCTTCTGTTCTTTTACTCAAGTGAAAGAACAGGAGGTAATCGTGACATTTGCTACGATTACCGGCAATTTGTCTAAAATTACAGTCCTATACATAATTTGTTGGTTAGGCGCCCTAGCCCAATTCTGTTATAAATTTCATTCGAAAAAAATTTAAAATAAGCTTAGTGAGCATCTGTTTTTTAAAAAAATTGTTGTGCAAATCTGAACAATATGAAATAAATTTAACAATATTTTCTGTATGTCTAAGTTTTATCAATAATTCCCTGCTGTAAACTGCAACACTACATATCAATTCAATCCTACAGAAAAATTCCAGCATTTTCATTCAATGATCAGAATTACCATATTGCCTTAAATATTTGGGATAGGCAATTTAAGTAACACATTACGACAAAAATACGGTAAAGAATTTTTTACTTAGGTAGTTTTTCCCTGCTCTTCTCCGCCCATCATCTCGTATCTTCTCTTCCATTCCAAATAAAAATTCAACAATTAAATAGAAATGATCTTATGAAAAATCTTTAATTCTGTAAAGGGAGAACAAAAAGAAACACCGTGTATCATGTAATAATCAATCAGCGTTTTCGAAAATTTCTTCTCGCGCATTAGAAATTTGCCAGTAGAAAATGTGAAAAATCCTAGACTGCGATAGTTTTTCAAAACCCATCATAAGCTGAGATCTTGTCATAAAAAATATGTAATAGGTGCATGATGTTCAAATGTTCAAAAATTTAATTTAAACTTGTTAAAGCTGTAAGGGCTTATTAAATTCTGCTTTTGATAGGTTCATATATCTTTCTCAGTGGGAAGGCCTTGGCAGTTATGCGTCATACCGCCCATTACGTTTTCCATCAACGACAAGTTTTCTCTTCATTTAGTGTAGCTGGGAAACCACGTGGAAAATGAAGTAATTTATAGTGTAACGAAGTAACGCGTAAAAATTATTTTATAAGGTGAGTAAAATTCGTACATATTGAAATATAACTGTTTTTATTTTATTTTTTGAATAATTTTTCATTTTAATTTTTAGTTTTTCGAAGATGAACGACATGGAGAAAAAAAGATTATCTTTTACTCTTTCGGTGCCAAAAATTTCTGAAAAACAAGTCAAAGTGAGTTAATTGTTGAAGAAAATATTCAATTGCTGAAAATTTACGATTAGAATTTAATTTCAATGAAGCATTTCTATTTTATTTTTTCAGAGACACAGTATTCATGGTATAACAGAGGAAATAGATGTGGTGAAACCTCATCAAGAAATCGGCCATTTGTCAGCTGCCGAAAAACAGTATCTGCTTGCAGTCGAAAGAGGAGATGTGACAACCGTACATAAGTATGTAGACTTAGTTTTATATCATTTTTTATAAACGCAAATCGCGTTCAGAAATTTGTGTAGTTAAGAATGATGAAAATTTTCAGCTTTTTAATGCAAAACAAAGCGGATGAAATTTTAGGCAAACCACAAAATGAACGTTCTTTGAATGTAAATTGTGTAGATCCGTTAGGAAGATCGGCTATTTTTATGGCAATTGATAATGAAAATTATGAAATGTTGAAATTACTCGTCGATCATAATGTCGAAACAAAAGATGCACTTTTGTATGCAATTTCTGAAGAATTTGTCGAAGCTGTAGAACTGTTGCTAAATCATGTAGAAAAAAATCGTAAACCCGGAGATCCGCATGTAAGTTTTGTTTTTTTTTCTACCAAATTTTTAATTTTTTTATTCGAAAGAGGCATTTTTTATACGCTTTAAACACATAATGCCATATCAAGTTATTTTATTTGTGTCATAATTGACACATTTGCGCAAGTGGGAATACCTTTGCAGGAAATTAATTTCAACATCGAGTTTTAAATTTATTTTATTTTCAGTTAATTTTAAACGAGAATATTAATACAGACTAATTACGTTAATAGCATTAGGAAAATGCACTTTGGTTATGTTTGGGTTTACTTTTTTTTTCATGTTACGACGTTACACGATCCAAAACATACCTGGATAATTTTACTGTGTTTATTAAGGGCGTGGTCAAAAATTCGGCTTTCAAATTTTTTTTTATAAAAATATGCATAATAAGTATGAAAATGTTGAAAAACTTTTTAATAGCTGGATAACGTATTTAAAATTATTACCGCTTAAACGCGACATGGCATCATAATAAATTCACACGACGTACTTACTCTACTTGGAATTTACATTTTAGTTTAGAATATAAGCCAGTGAAATTTTCCAACATAAATGATGCCATTATTCGTATAATTTTTAAAAGCGTGACAATGTTTTAATAAAACTCCTATGTCTATGGAATATATTTTTATGTTAACAAATTCTCGTACGTTAGGTATTCCCTACTATATGTGATATTAATTAAAAAATGTCGCGAAAACATTAAATAATTACACCCAGAGACCTTTTGTACGGTCACGAATTATCAGTAAAAAACGACGATCAGATAAGATATTTTTATCCTGTTTTGCCAGAGTTGGGAACAGCATTCCCAAGATACTAACATGTTCACTCCAGACATCACGCCTTTGATTTTAGCTGCTCACAGAGATAATTACGAAATTATCAAGATATTACTCGATAAAGGTGCTCGTCTTCCCATACCCCACGATAATAGGTTAGTTTCATGTATACTTGTGTTTTGAAGATGGTTTATTTAAATCGTCTATAATGAATAATTACCATTCTGTTACGTTGCCTAATAGATGCAGTTGTTTCGAATGCGTTGATTCAAGATCTACAGATTCTTTGCAATATTCACATTCTCGTTTAAATGCATATAAAGCTCTGTCAAGTCCTTGTTTGATAGCATTGTCATCAAAAGATCCTATATTGACAGCGTTCGAATTATCTTGGGCGTTACGAAAACTGAGCATAGAAGAGCATGAATTTAAAGTTGATTACGAAGTACCTAATACTCAATACTGTAGTAATATTAGTTATCACTATGACACTGATGTCCGGTACCTAAATCTATATTTTTATAGGAATTAAGGTATAAATGTCAAAATTTTGCTACTGATCTCTTAGACCATACAAGAACTTCGATTGAGTTGGAAATACTATTAAATTACGATGCAAAAATGGATTTGAAAGCGAACGATAAAGTTATGCACCTGGAACGTTTAAAATTAGCTATAAAACTGAAACAGAAAGAGGTAAGAGGCTGTATCTTTGTGTAGATATCATACACCTTAATTAGATAGATTGATATTTATAGTAGCGTGACTTTTGACAGTTTGTAGTTCATCCTAACGTGCAACAGTTGTTGGCATCTATTTGGTATGAAGGGTTGCCTGGTTTCAGACAGAAGCATTCGTTGTTACAAGCTCTGGAATGTATAAAAATCGGCTTCATGTTTCCTATTTTTTCCGTTATGTATATTCTAACTCCATGCCCTTCTGTTAGGAAATTACTGAAGACACCGTTTATAAAATTTATCTGCCATTCAGCTGCTTATTTTTTATTTTTATGTAAGTTCAATTGAATGAACTTGTAGTTTATTAGATAGATATTTTTCAATTCATCTATCTCATTACTGATATCTCTAAACCTAAAATGATTATGTTACAGTTTTAATTATTTTAACTTCTTTTGAAGAAGTCATAATGAATTACAAGGTATATTTGATGTTATTACTCGGAGCTTTTGTATTTGGTAGGTACTTGCTTGAAATCCTTTTTAATCTATTTTTATTTCTAAAAACATAAAAGCCATGTTCATATGGGCTTAGGTATGTAGTATAGTATGTACCTCGTATCAATTGATGAGCTATAAAACCGTACTAACATTTTTTTAGGTTTATTGTGGAATGAGATTAAAACCTTATGGAAAGATGGTTATAGTGAATACGTCTCAGATATGTGGAACTCGATGGATTATGTGACTACTTCCTTATACCTTTGCGTCATGGGTATACGAATATTTTTAACCTTTACTGAAGTCAGTATAATATCAGGAGTATCTAACAGCGTATGAATTTTTTTCGTATTATATACTTGCTTGAGTGTTTTTGCTTTTAAACTTTTAGAAAGGGCTAAAAGCACATGACACTTGTAGAAAAGATTATGAGATTTATCATCCAACGTTAGTTTCTGAAGCTCTTTTTTCTACTGCAAATATTGTGAGGTAAGTATAAGGTAGAGCGATCCTTGTGTTGTAAGATAGAGAATTTAATCTGAATGGGAGTTATATTATAGTATAATGTAGATACTTGACTTGAAAAAAAAAAATTATAAACTATTTTAAATTTTATTTACAGTATTTTGAAATTAGTGTACATATTTTCAATCAATCCGTACTTAGGACCATTACAAATAGTGCTGGGTAGAGTAATTCTAGACATAGCAAAGTTTTTCCTGGTTTATGTTCTTGTTTTATTCGCATTTTCAAATGGTAAAACGTTTTTATATTTATATTAGAAATATTTTAGCAGAACATGAAGACTAAGTAATTATTGGTCAACAGGTATGCATCACTTGCTCGTGAAATATTCTGGTATGACACGTAAGGCATGTCAATTTACTGGTAACGTGACAGAAGTGTTACGCGATTCAGATATGTGTAAAAATAAAGAATTTGAAAAATTTATGAAGTGACTATCATTTTATGATTTATTGTAAAAGTTATTATTATTTATTTACTTTTAATTTTTAAATCACCGTATGTTTGCTTCAGTTTGTTTGAAATTACTCAAACACTGTTTTGGGCTGCTTTCGGAGATATAGATCTAAAAAGATTCAATTTAGACAGGATTACCCCTTTTACAAAGTTCTGGGGTATGCTGATGTTTGGATGTTATTCTGTGATTAGCATAGTCGTATTACTCAATTTATTGATTGCCATGATGAACCATTCTTACGAATATATTTTTGTAAGTTTATCGATCAATTCACTATCGCTTATTTTCAGTAGATAATTTTTATAAAAACAGTTATTTATATTTATCTATAATGTGAAACCATCAACTTTCCTTAGAGACATGCTGATGTCGAATGGAAATTTGCCAGAAGTAAACTTTGGATAAGTTATTTCGATGAAGGAGGTACTGTTCCCGTGCCATTCAATATTATACCATCACCAAAATCATTTTGGTATGTATTACGGTGGATTTATAGAAAGATCTGCCCCAAACGTAAAGAAGACGAATTTCGTTCCAAATCTGTTTACGTGAGTATCTATTTTTAGATAATACGTAAACAACGCGCAGATTTTCCGATTAAAAACCTTGATTATAATTTAACAAGGGTTAAAATTTGAATAAAAGGCGAAATAGATTTATGTTTTAGATAAGCCTATAGCTGTTTTCCATTTTATTGTAGATCACATGGGTAATCAATATTTTCGTTTTTTTTTTTGCTACTACTCGCTTCGGAATAGATGCGTCAGATGTCATTAAATCAAGTTAGATACCGAGTAAGATTTAACGACATTATTTATTGCATCAACAATACCACAGACTAGAAAATTATATCATTGAAAAAAAATAACATTATGTTTAGAACGTTGTAAAAAATCTCGTTCAACGATACGTTACATCCAGACAAAAAAGAGGAGGTGATCATTATGGTGTGACCGAAGACGACATTAACGAATTGAAACAAGAAATTTCCACTTTCCGAAGCGACTTATACGAAATATTGAGGAATTATGGAATGAAAACTAATCCTCTTGGCGACAGTAGCACAGGTAAGGTGTGATAAAATTTTACGCGTGTCCTATCAAACTTCGAATGTTTAAAATATTTTTATCGCAATATTAGGAGCAATCAGTCGTAAAATTCGTTCAAAACAGCGTCTTTTTAATACTGAATTCTCTCAGTCTATATCAGACTCCGTTGATTTATCTGAAGCTGAACTCGAACGTCAAGTACAAAATGACCGAGATGAAAGAAAAGCGTACGAAGCGAAATACGCATTATCAGACTTATTCCAACCAATCTTCCATGCAACTGCTCCCATGAATATATTTAATAAAAAAAAATTCAAAAATGTTTTCATGAAAGCAGTCTCAAAAGGTGCAGATTTCAGCGATGAACCGGATAGCGAAAGTGATTACGTTAAAACACCCGAATTCGAACAACCTGAAATTAAAGCTGAAAATAAGGAAGATCGAGAAGTGTCTCCTCCTCATGTCGAAATTTGCATTAGTGATGAAGATAAAACTGCTGAAGAAAATGATACCAGTATTAAATTTATTGATGAATCGTTACATTAAGCTAGTTTTTGTTTTTTTTTGTTTTGTTATTTTCTGAGCGTTTTTTAATTAAGTAAGGTAATTTGCCAGTAGTCAATAGGTACGAGGATTTTTTTTTAAATTTTTGTTAACTATGTCGCATGTAATGATCAAAAAATTCTGAAAAAATTGTATGTTATAATCTAATGTTATCCCCTCCGCCCCCTCCCATCTAAATCATCTGCCTGTAGAAAAAAATCATGATTAACCCAAGGCAAAAATATTCAGGTTTTTACTAAAACACGGAAAAATTGAGCTTCTGTTTAGTAAAGTGAATATAAAAAAATTATTAATTCATGACTGAGCTCAACAATGCTGGTAGTCAACTCTAAATTGAATGGGCTATCAAAAGCACTATTGATATTTTTGATCGATCTTATGATTTTCTCATAAATCATCTTCAAAGACAAAATTATCAGCTATTGGCAAATTACCTTCCTGCTTATGATGCCTTTTTAAAAGTAACTACACTAAAATGTCCTATGTATCGTTTTGAAAGAAATAGTTCTTAGCGTAAGTGTTTTTCAAGAACAATTTCGGCAATATACTACGCAGCCTCAATCTCAACCATCAATGTTTTTTTTGTTTTAGTTTTTTCTCATATTTTATTATCAAAAAAGAATACTTGATACTTAAAAATAAAATGAATAAAATAAATAAACAACACTTTCACATTCAACTTCTCTTTTTTATTTAAAATAAGTATGGTACATATAACAAAAAAATAGAGATCACCAATGGAAACACTTATTATATTGCATAAAAAAAGAAAATACGAAAAGATAACATCAACAAAATGATCACTTTGAATACGTGTATATTCGGTTAAATGTTTGGTACGAAAGGAAAGTAAATGCTCAAACATATAACTCCGAATATATAACGAGTAAAGTTTGATAGGTACTGAAAAATAAAAAACAGTACACATTATATAACAATAAGAAAAAAGTACATAAGTGAAACCAAGAACCAATTAGGTCTATCATCATAAACTACTCGTTTCACTGATGATGGGAAAAAGCGGTGAAATTTAAAAGCTACGCGTGATTTTTTTCAGGGTTCATTACGTTGACACTCTAGTGTTATGTATCATAAGTAATGTTATCAAAGCGTAGTAAATTACAGGGAGAAATCAAAGGGAAAATTGAGTTACTTTTGAAGGAAGTAAAATCATGATTATGTCGAAAAATAATATGTAGAATAGACGAAAAAATTAATTTCAATACAATCGATAATGAGAGCAAAATAAACATAGAAACGAAAGGTAAGCGCAAGTGAATAAATTCTACACCAGAAGTAAAGTTCATCAGAACGCAACAATAAAAAAAGGGACTGTACCTGTTTTATACAAATGGCTGATTGACAAGCAAAATTACAACAGATGCAAGACAACGGTGTTTTTAAATGAAAATAAATCATTACCTCAATTCTTCGTAACAGGTTTTTGTACATACTTTGAAAAATCCAATGTTTTTTGCTTCTCTTGTACTTGTGATTCGAAATTTTCCGGTGGTCTGAATAGCACAAAGCGAATTATAGATTCATATTTTTTCTATCGAATCGAACGAACGATAACAAGTATTCACCTGTACAAAGGACCAACGATTTTTTTTCCAGCTATAGAACACAGATCTTTCATTTTTGAACAAGTTTTCGAACGTAACATGACTCCTTCATATAAAGATTGAGTAAAGCTACTACTCATCGCTAATTTCATCTTCTGAGTTTTCACTTTATCCTCAAACTTTGTAACAGCGGCTTTAAGAGTATTCAATCTTTTTATCATGATAAGTAGTTTTTCTTTTTCTTGATTGTTGGTTTTAATAGAAGTATCTAATTCACCTAAGCTGGATAGTAATTTCGATCTGAAATTATAACTACTGTTATCGAAATCATATAGTAAACAGATACATCTCGTGAAAAAAAAACATAACCTTATTTCAATTAAATTTTCTTCGGCTTCAAATAACAAATCCAATTCAGTTTTATTTTCTGGTTCATCATTAGGGGGAGGAAGAGAAGGATCTTGAGAAGGGCAGGAGCTCTGAAACATACTCGTAGTTATTGAAAAGGTAACAAGCGATGCATAAATTACTCCTTGAGACTGAAACGTGGTCAAGGCATAAATTGATATAATTATAGCTTACCCAAAATAAAAGTATCTAAGTATAACAATAATTTTTTTATAATACTAAACTTTTGTATCCAGCTCGCATCATATTCCAAGGAAAAACTGTGATAAAAAATTACCGTATCGCATTTTAACGAAGAGATTTCTCCGATTTCGATGGTTGAAACATCAAATGGTTCATCAGCCGGTTCTTGGACACATTCTTGTTTTACCGCAGTCAGCATATCGGCAGTCGTAGTGGAAGGTAATTCTGTGGAAATGAATTCATCATTGGGCAACTGTTCTGGTTCATCTCGAGGCTCTTCTTTAATTTTGGTAATTTCTTTATTAGCGTCGTTTTTCAAAGCAGAAATTTCAATTTGAGTTTCTAACGAATTAGAAACTATCGTCGGTTCAGTAACCAAGTCTTCTTCTTTTGAACTGTCCTCTCGGTCGTCGTCATTCAAAGGAATTATGAATTCTTTGAGGTTTACTTTCGAATATTGGTTAGTACGATTAATTGAGTAGCGAGATTTCACAGTATTGTTCAGTTTTAATTTGGATTTATCTATTTTCAAAGAAGTGGACTTTTTCGATTGAAATTGCGCAGTAGGAAGGTTGTTGAGTTTATATCGACCTAATTTACGCATTAATGAATAATTTTTACCATTCGGCATAAGAGGTATAGGATTAATTTTAAGATTAATTTTACGAAAACTACACGGAGTAGAAATTTTAGATAATGTTGGTTTTGATTTAGGCGAACGTATTAAAGTAGTCGAATTGATAACTTGACGTGAGATCTTCTTTAATATCTTTGTTCCCTGAAGATCACGAGTAGATTGAGTAGAGGTGTTGGAAAGTAATTCATTTTCCGTTTTTTTGGCAAACGCCGATTCACACGATTGCTCGCTAACAACAGAATCCTTGACTTCTACTTTCACAGTGACGTTATCATTTAATGGTTTGTGTTGTGGTAACTTATCGAGTTTCATTAAAATTTCGGTATCAGAAATTTCTAAACTCTTAGATACAAGTTCAGTCTTTTGAGATTGGTTTTCCAAGGACTCCTGCTCCGATTTTTGACCAAGTGAAATATTCATTTGATATTTGACTTTGGTACAATCGTCACGTTTACTCTGTTTTGCTTCATTACTCCTGGTAAATGATAAGTCTAATAAACTAAACTCTGTTTTAGGATACCACGATCTCACAGAATCTATCACAGTTGGGGACAAATCAGATGAATTAATCTCACTAGTGTTCTCCTTGTTAAAATGATCTGAATCGATATTTAGAGTGTTTTTCTTGTTTTCTATCGTTTCGTTAATTTTTTTTACGTCTTTTGACAATTCCGAAAGTAACGAGGTAGTTTCTTCCAAATAGATTACATCAGGTTTATTATCATCAACAGATTCTGGTTCAACTTTCACACGCTTTTTGGGCGAATCATTCTTTCTGATTTTTCTTCGTTTTCTACGTTTCTTAGCAGGACTTTCTACCAGAACGGGAGGTTTTTTTGAGGCTAAAAAATTGGTATTACGTAACAGTGACTTCACCGCCTCCATTCTTAACTTCTCTTCCTCCGTTAAATCGTCAATACCTTGTAAACATTCGTCGTTCTCAGTTAAAAACCCTGTGTTTTCTAGAAGTGATTTAAGCGCTTCTAATCTACATTTCTCTTCTTCGTTGTTCGGATCTTCATCTTGATGAGTTTTTACAGTTTCATTGTTCAATGAATCAGCATTGTTATCATCACTGATATCTGAGAGATGAGCAAATTTAAAACCATTTATAATGAATTTAACAGTAAGAAGCTAAGGAAAACTCGATTATATACTACTTTACCTTCATGGATGATGCCAGTAAGAGAGCAATCTGATATATCCTCCAAAACATCCTCTCGGATTTCACCGTCTTCCAAATCACTTTCACAGTTTTCTATATCCATTTGCGAAGTTTCGATGTGTCACTTAAGAAATAAAACTATTCTAAATTTAAAAATATAGCAACAGTTTACAATTTCTTCAGCTCACGGTCATTTTCAGAAATTTTTTCCCATGGTAATCTGATATCAAATCAGAGAAATCACAATCGTGGACGATATAAATAGCGGCCTAGTAGACTAAAGTGAACTACAGTTGGCTGTAGTCAAACGATGTCTGTTGGTAACGGCATCTTCAGAGAATTAAAAAAAGTATGGTATAGGAAATCATTCGGTTAATGAAGTTGCAGTTTAATATTGTAAGGCATGTAAAAAAACAACTTTTTTTTTTAAATAACTGAAATATAATTATTTTTTTACAAATTTGACGATTTTAATATGAGTATTGCAGATTCCATAAACTATTGACAAACTAAGCATAAAATGAAATGGTTTCAAGATGTTACAGTACTAATGACTAACACGCGTGATCAAAATAGAAATACTGAATAATATTGAAAATTAATAAATTATTTATGAATAAATTTATAAATCATCAGCAAAAATGGCGGTATCTCGTACAATGTCATAGGTATATCCAACTTCCGACATATTTTTTTTGAAATTAATCCCCATATATTTGATAATTTTTGGTTTGTCCATATTTTCACTCGGTTTATACATTTGAGCTACTTCTAAAGCATTTCTAGCGGTTAAATTAGATTTAATTTCGATTATCATCATTATTTTTTTATCTTGAGTCACCATAACGATATCTGCTCTTCTTTTAATTTTTTTAGTGTTCGGAGCTAATTTCGAATCTTCGCATAACATTCGAACTTCAGCTGATGTACCTGAATGAAACTTTTTAGCGGAGTAATAAATCAAGGAATGGTAGTGAAATTCTTTTTCCACATGACATGATATCAAGTTTTCAGCTTTTGGAATGAGATTCTGTAAAAGGGTTTTTAATTTGATCAACATTTTTTTCGTTACTTCTGCGCTGTCTAATATTTTTTTCAATTCTTCGCCTACTGATTGAGCTTCCGGACCCAAATTTTTTCCATAAAAATCGAATAGGTAATAAGAAAACGCAGTTTGTATTTCTTCGTTCGGTATCGTGTATAAATCAGTTTGCGAGGTATAACTGAGGTAACCAGTTTCAAATAAGTAGGAAAAGACAGCGTTGGCATTTACTTTTTTCGCAACATTACTATTTCCTGTTTTACCGAATAATACTTCAAGCTCGTCAATAGATACGTACGGTATTAATTTAAATTGAGCTTCTTTTAGTAGTACCAAATGCGATAATTTATCATATATGTCATCATCTTGTGTGAGCTTTTTGAGATACTCGATGGATCCACTATCTGCCCAAAATGCAGGAAATGAAACATTTCTTTCAACCTGCGTTAAATATCTCGTAATAGAATACGTATTATATAACTCCAACGTCATTTCTTTCACAACATATCCTTTGTAAAATTTTTTTACTTCTTTTACTGTTTCGGTATCACAATTATGACGATCCAACAAATCATCGACCTCTCGTTGAACCAAACCATAATATGGTGTGAAGACGTGATTATTCAAAAATCGATGATAATACACTTTTTTATTTTTTGAAATTAATAGTGGTATCATTGTATTCGTAATTCCAGATACAAAAGCGTATTCGACAAAATTGTTTCTAGACGTTGCTTTGAGTAATTTTTGTACCATGTCACAAATCAAATTGATAATCTCCTTCACATCGAAATCTACAAATTTCGTAACAGCATCAATAAGTGGGATATCATAATCATCTACAAACACGAAAACTTTTTTTTTAAAGAATTCGAATAGAATTTTTGAAAGAATATCTAAACTATTCGGAATATCATCTAAGCTTAACTTTTCGTCCATTGCTTTTTCCATGAACTCAACTTGTTCTCTTTGATTTGTCATTTTTTTACCACCCACTGGATACTTTTTATTCAGAATTTCATATAGCCAGCGATACGTTTCGAAACTTTTCTTTATTTTTTTACGTAGTCTTGATATTGTTCCACCGAATGTTATATCCATAATACTGTGAAATTCTAAATGGATGATTGGATATTCGGCTAAGTGGTCTTTTATCGTGGTTATAGAGTGAGCAATCTGAAGGCCTAACGATGGGTTTGTGAACAGTTGATAACTCGATGTATTTTCTTTTTTTTTAACGTTTCCAGAGTCATCTACCTCGATTTGCACAAATCTTTTCATCATATCTATGTTGATACTCTTGCCAAATTTTCGAGGACATGTTATGAGATGATATTTCCAAGGAATCGAATGATTGAAAAATGTTTCTATCATCATCGTTTTATCTACAAACGTAGAACATTTTGTCAACGCCTCAAAATCGGCATTTGTGCTTGAACATTCATCATCTGTTGTCAAGATATTACCAGAAATCAAATGGCATGATATTAGAAGCACTTGAATTAATGTATTTAATTTAAACATCACAAACCCGAGAAACTTTAATTAATTCCGCGTCAGAGATCTACGTAATTAAAATATGCACATTTTCTGTTCAAAGCATTTGACCAATACCGTATTTAAACGCGAAAAAAGTATCCATTAACGAAAATAATATAATAGGTTCTACAAAAATAAGCTAGCCTTTTTGAAAAGTAATAAAAAGAATGTTCATTCTTCTTAAACGTGTGTTTTTCATTAAAAAGTTGGTTTAATGTCTTTAGTTGTACCTATGATTTTCAATTAGTTTTTCTAATCGAAACGTTTCATCATTTTATATTTTGATTATACTAACAACATAGATAAATAGGTAAGTTAATAAGTTCTAAAGAAATATCAGCTGTAATCTTTCGAATTGAATGAGACTTATTGGAATTTGAAATGTTGCGAAGTTCCTAGATATTTATCGATTTTTATTCATTTAAATTTTTCTTGGTTTCATTTTTTTTGCTCTACAAAAAATTTGGTCGATGTTGTAAGTCGCGTGAATCGATACTTTTTTCCTACTGTTAGAAGTTTAGGCAATTAATACTGCATCAGTGTTAACATTTCGATAAATTCATTTTCTTGGTACCTCTACCTACTCCTGAAAAATATTTATTTGTATGATTATGATGGCATTTCGCACTTTGCTTAAAAATAGTTTTTTAATTTCAAAAAGTGACAGTTTACGGGATCACGACTCATTACAAATTTATTTTAACCAATTCATCCTTTAATGGGTCAAAGTTTTGAAAGAAATAAAATTTTGCGATAATGTCAACGATAAATATGTGGTTTATGGCTAGAATACTATAAGCAAAACTGAAGTTGTGGAATTCCATTGATTCGAAAATTGATTATTTTTGTTATTATGTAAATTGAATGGGTGATGGAATTTTGTAATACTGATTCAATCGTGTACCTAAATGATATGTTGTATTTTTACGATTGAATACCACTGAATGTTGGTTGACGCTATACGTTTTGTGACTAGAAATTGCTGAAGTAATAAAATTATATCTAGTGTTTTGATGATAAGTAAATTTGAACGTATTGATTTTAAATTACATGAGTAGTGAGACATCGTTTTGAAATGGAATATGAATGCGACATGAGATTATCCGTTGTGCGTCCTACGACTTCCGAACGACCAAATTTCGAAAGAAGATCATCTTCAGACTCGTCATCCGATGAATGGTCGTATACATCATCACGAAATCAAAGAAAATGTTTCTGGAAAGGTTTCTACTTGTTTATGAATAATTGATGTTGAATCTCGTTTTAGTTTCAAACTTGGCTAATAATAAACATTCTTTTATGATAAGGTGGTGATTATAGTAACGCGATGAAAGAAGCACTGCAGGCATCGCAGAGTTATTCTAAACGGAGAATAAAACCTAAAAAAGAAGCCAAAGTAGGCTAATGATAATACGCACCCACTTGATGTATCCACAAAGATAATGCAAAAAATACTGAAATTTTTTGAAATTTGAATTACCAAAATTTTCAGGCTGTTTGTTCATTTCTTAGGAAAAAAGTTCGAGATATCCGACATTCGTTTCAAAATAAACATACGACAATTAAACTCACTAATGTACCTGTCAAAAAGAATAACATTTTAGATCTGTATCATTGTTTTTATCGATTCGGCACCATAACGTTAATCCAGGTTTGATAAGTACAATACCTGCATAATGAAGAAATTTCTATGCATTAATAACATTATTTTCTCGTGCTCATTTATAATAGGCTCAAAGGAATAGTGATCCATATTGTGCGATATTATCGTTCTTAACCACCGAAGATGCCAGAAGTGCAATGGAAAATGCCAGAAAAATCATTTCTAACGTAAGAGCTGTTTGGTTTGCGGATATTTGTCTTCTGAATACGTCCGAAGTAAGTTATCTATTTGAATGTAAAATATTTA
Organism: Ferrisia virgata; assembly: GCA_900060175.1. NCBI lineage: Eukaryota > Metazoa > Arthropoda > Insecta > Hemiptera > Pseudococcidae > Ferrisia > Ferrisia virgata. The sequence continues at coordinate 15,826 of FIZR01019143.1, read as the reverse complement.
CATCCGATCTAAGTTAATAACTTTTTTTACGTAATGATTCACAGGCGAATTATGTTTATACCGATGATATACATTTTTTCGAAAATAAAAATACATGTAGATCTGATGATATAATCGATCTTTCCGATAAGCTTAGTTGTACTCAGATTTTCAACGCCGGAGATAGAAACTGTAGTGTTTCCAATTACGATATGGTACGTTGTAGGTACTTGTTACTTTCCAGCTGCATTTAGATTTTTTCGAATTTTCAACAAAGGTTATTATTTAGTTCAAATATAATGTACGGTGATTTCAGAAATACGAACAAAATTTGGAAATACTCATCACCGAATTGATCCGAAAAAAGAATAAATTACTTTCACATCAAATGAATTCCATGAGAGAAATTATAGAAAAAATAAATAAATGCGAAGTAGGCAGCAAAGAAGAAAAAATTTTATCTGAACTACTGAAAAAAGTACAAGTATGTATTTTTATAAATTTACGCGAGTATGTATTTCTCGACCAGTGAGTTATTTGATTTAATTTTATACACAGGATCAAGTTCACGAAAACAGAAAAAGTATCGAATACTCTATTAAACAACGAACTGAATATTTCGCCAAACGGAAGGATTTATCGTTTCCAAAAAATGTTGAAAAACCAACTTCCAATTGTCCTCCTTGGATATCTGCTTTCAAAGCTGCTTCTGCGAAACGTGCTGAAAGTGCAGCCCAAGTCGAAGGAAAACGGCGTAAAAGTAACAGAGCCGTTAGTATTTTCCGAGCAACTTCTGTCATTAGTGACGGTGAATCGTCATCTTCGAATTCTGAAAAAGCATTCGCCGATAGTAGCGAAGAATCAGTATCGAAATATTATTCTTCCAATTTTTGCCGAAACACTATCAAAAGACAAAGAAAATTATCTGCCATTGCTGATGGAGTGCGGGTTGGTATGAAATTGTTGCATTGTTCATTTTTAAATATCTTTGTTTTATCATTTTTGTTTTACTTCGGTTGAAGGGTGAACGATACGAGTGTGAAATGGATCATCTTCTTTCAGATATTAGCGATGTTTAAGAAATTGATTTACTTTCCTAATAAATAAATTCGTACCTATATTTCTTCTAAGTATCTTAACATAATCGTTGTTATAAAATTAAAGTTCAATTATATGTTCGTTTTAAAGATGTTTACTAATTTTATTATTTTAATTGTAATTTCAAAGATGTATTTTTCTTTTATTTTTTAATGTGAAAATTTGAATGAAAATTTTAGTTGCAGATTTATCATTAAATTTGTGTAATTAATCAATATGCTAATTTATTTTGATCGTGTCTTGTATTTTAGGATTTTATTTGTAATTTACTGATAATTTCTGCCCGGGTTTTTCAAGAAAAAAAGACAAACAATACTTATTGATATCAGGGTAAAGTTGTGATAAACAGAGCAAATGAAAACTGTTTTATGAGATATGCTTCCTAGATGCTATCTAGATATTTTTTTCTCAGAGTTCAAACTCTAAAACTTTGAGGAACAGAGTGCTTGACACTGATCAGTTTGGCTCAAATTCGAATGCTATAATCTGTTCAATTTAAAAAAGAAGTCGGCTTATCAGTAAACCATGCCCGTTAACTAATCGAATGCCTTAAAAATCAATTTCAAGACATCCTATTGACCAACTCCAGTTATTTATAAATTTCTTACAGTACTTTTTAAATTGAACAGACTATAGGTTCAATTTTGTGATGATTTGGAAGTACATGACAAAGGATAATTTTGTATTTAAAACCATATATGCTCAAAACATGGTGAAAACATTATAATTCTTGTAGGAAAAACAGAGTAAGATGATTTGTATAACATAAATCGCGTTATATAATTTTTTTTCAACAATTTCGAGTGGTACCTAACTATCATTTATTGGCGATAATGAAAAACACCTACGGAATAACTACTTATGAAGAACAGATGTCACAAGCAACTCGAATTTATGTTGATGTAAATTATTAGAAATTTATCAACTAGTGTCAGTATAACTTCCTGTTTTTCGAAATAATGTGTTTGTAAATTTCACTTGTAACTATTCTTTAACAATTAATAAGCCACCGGCTAAGATTTTGAACGTTGCTGAGATGACAATTTACTAAACTAGCGGTAAATTCCATTGAGAATCAAATCGTAGAAGAATGAAGTACAGAAGATATTCTTTTGGCTTCTGGATATTTAGGTTTAATTATATTGTAATAAACAATGATGAAAGTTGATAACATAGGCTTAAGTGGTTATGTCTTATAAGGTGGATAGGAATTTTTCGACAAACACCTAATTTAAATCTATAACTGGGATAATTATATTAATTTCGTAGATATACTTTTAACACGATAGGTACCTGTATAGGAAGAAATGGAATCAAATTTCGAAATTCAATTAGGCAGAAATATATTTAATAATATAGGTTTTTTCTAACTTCATGAAAAGTCGCTTTTCTAACACAACGTATTCTGCAAAATCATTCAAAAGCTGAAACAAATAATGAATTCTTTTTTATAATTATTTAACACCTGTAGGTATCGATGCGCATTCGGGCATAGTTCTAAGATTAGAATTGAAATTTATGTGCACCCTGTAGTGATTTAAAATTGTATAAAAAGTAATATTTGCATTCATCAAAGGTGCATTCTATCACGCGAGTGTCACTTCGTTAAAAATTTTAAGGTAGCGTACCTACCATAAGATCGTCGTTCTTGGAACTGGTTTTTTTCTGGAAGGATGAAAGTGCTTTCTGATCTATAAACAAATACTCAGAAAATAAAGTTTCACTTTCGTTGGTCTTCGATTCGTGATTACACGCGTAATATTAAAGGTGTTGACAATTAACGCATGTAAGCATTAAATAGGCACCTGTGAAATAGTGTGCGGTTAGTTGTTTTGTTCATACTTGGACTTTTTTCAAAAGCCGGTGAGTAATTATTCTGTATTGAAGTAAACTTAAGTGTATTTATTTTTTATTATTATTTTAAGTGAATTTATTATTGAAAATGCGAGTTTTTTTTTTATTATTATTAAATTTCAAAAGAGTAACAAAAATTCAATGAAATGTTTTCTCATTTTCCCCAAAATTTCGTGTGATTATATAGTATTTTATTATGAATTCACTTTCATTGTTAGTTGAAAATGATATAGATACATCACTTGGAGAAAATAATTATAAAAAATTATTAACAGGTAATTTTGTTAAATCAATAATACTTAATGGTATGCTTTGGGTATCTTACTTTTGTAAATTAATTTTGTCATAGTTTTATGAATTATGATAAATGGATAAACTGTTTTGAAACTTCAAGATAAGTAATGCTTTGAAATAAAATTATCTTCCCATAACTTTCGAGACATTTAAAAAAAAATTTTAATTATTCAAAAAAACGAGATGTAAGAATAATTTTGAAATTTATCTCCGCTTATCAGTAATTTTGTCTGAAATTATCCAAAATTCATCCACAAATTTCAGTTTTTTAAAATGAATAAAAAGAATTTTAAAAATGTCCTCAAAAGGAAATTCAAAAGATTTTATCCATTAATGATGAATCCATCGCCAAAATAAATTATTTTAAATACCCAGAGCTTAGACTTAACGTGGTTTTAGCTTCTCGATATTAATGTAAAATCATTATATTTTTTTCCGTTTATTGATTAAATCATTTTTTTTTTATTTCTTTCGCTCATCATTTAGAATATTCTAGAACTTTATTTATCTGCATTATAATCATTACTTACCTATTAATTTACATGTGTCAATGAGTAAATACTAAGTACATACCAAAAATTCTTATCTCACTTTCGTATAAAAAATGCAGACACGTATTTTAAAATTATGCATGGTATATACTTATCTCTTTCTTACGGAATTCTATCATTTTGATAAGTTTTATTGAAACTAAAAATTTGTATTTGCTTTACTAACCTAATAAATTAGGTATTTTTAAAATATTTGCAAGATTGAAGTTTGAAAATGTCAAAAACACGCGAGTCCATCTTCACAAAATTCATCTCTTCCAACAACTTACAAAAACTTTTAGTTAATAAAATCTTTTCTCATTATACGAAGTTCGCGAAAAAAGTAATTTTAAAAATGGCATTTTCCCATTATAACTTCGATAGTAATTTAGGTATAAAATTTTACGAAAAATAACATTCAACTCGTCAGAATTAACCTTTTACTTTTCTTGTATTTTGATATCATGTCACATGGTTCGTATCATGAAGTACTATACATGATTTTTTTTTCTCTCAAAATACTTGTTTGTCCACTGTTCATAGGTACAATGTCAGCATGGAAAGCTACAGCCATCGCGATAACATTTATTATATTAGGAGGTCTCGTAAAAGCGCACATGCACTTTATAAGGTTAGCATTATTAGCCATTCTCGGATTACTCGGCATGTACTTATTACATAAGCTGGCTCAAGACTGGAATAAAATCAGAGGAGGTGGCGGAGGAGGCGGCGGAAATAGACCGAGACTTACTTCCTTGTTGGGTATGGCTAGCAGATTATTTCGTTCTAAACGGTCCGTGGATCCGCACACTCTCGTAAGTACCATAGGTATTCTCTAGTGCGATGAATTTTATCTGTAGGTATTTTTTTTCTACCTTATCGCATAAAACTCGTTTTTAATCAGGTGCGATGTGATTTATACATATAGATATGTGGTATATATATATAGTGAAAAGAGGAAACAATTGTAATTGAAAATGCGCCTATGTCGTATAATTGTTCGACGATGAGGTTTTGCATGTCTTATGCGTGTCTGGTTTCGGAAGTGATGTAATCGATGCTGAGCTAGAGGTCGTATACGATACGATAGGTTTGAAAAAGAGATGTCAAATGGTCAATTGAATTCAAAAATATGTGTTTGTGTAAAAGAAGAGAGTCGTTATCCAGTTTTGAATGGAGGTTTACCAAATATATCGGTATTGTCGATGAGTACCTACCTATCTATACACCCAAGTTGAATAGGTTTTACGTAAAATACGACGAACATATCTAATGATGTCTGTGTATGTGGATAGGTAAGGTATTACGTTTAATTATAAATAGACCGAAAGCGTTACAAAGTTGGTGAAAATGAATTGATGTGATTTTTTCAGATTGATACATCAGAACAATTTGAAGATATCATTTCGTCCAAATTTACCAATATTTTATATTTTGATCCATTGGGATGTGCTCGTAAATTTATTTGCTATTCGGCGTGTAAATCTGCGTCGAATTTGACACAAAGTGAAAATAATCTCCTTCAAATGTTCAAGTAAGCATTTTTCATATTGTTACAAACGACGATTGATAAGTAAACATTACCAAGTAAACACAAGAAAACAATACGAGTAGAAAAGAGTAGGAAAAAAGTCGCAACTGCAAATATTTATGTACAATGGAATCATGCGATAAGATTTTTCAGAAGTACTTACAAGTTACGTTTAATGATGAGGTTTCATGTAAAAAAAATACGTAATTTGATACAGGTATTTTGTTGATTAGGTTCGTTTTTATTCTACTAGTTCGTTGAATAAACATTTCAACAATAAAAGCTTAAAATATAATTGTCAAACTTAACCTAGTTACGCAATCAGTGCATCAATAATTAAATATAATTATCGTCATTGAAACGTAATTAGAATTAAGCATGCGCACGGTATTTACCCTACATTTTTATAAATTTTTGTTATAATTTATTTTACAGAACGGATCATAGTAATAGTCCTAAAGATCACAAAGCATTTAAAATTTTCCAAGATGCTGCACAACTGGGAAAAATGAGTAAAAATGTCACACTTTGTGAAAAAACTTATAGATCTTGTTATTTAACTAATAAGCAATTATATAGCATTTATGCATTTTTATGAAAAGAAGGCGTTTTAATTTTAATTTTTTTTTTTTTTTTTAAATTAATGTTTTAAGATTTTGTGATTACAATGTTAAATTTTTTGTATAAAGTTACCGTGGAAGTTACCAAAATTAAAATTATTTAATGAATGAAATGCATACTTATTTCAGTAACTGAATAATAATTTGTTAAAACAAATTGAATTTTGAAATCAAAAATTGAAAAATTTGTTTGTAATACAGTATTATAAGATAAAAATGATACTGACTTATTAAATGTATTATTTTTAATAATTGAACTTATCAAGACTGCTGGTGTGCGTTCTCTCAAATCAAAATACTTAATACATTTATACTATTACAAATTAAGAAACTGAGGCTGTTGACATTTTGTATAGTAAAGTAATTAGCGTAAAGTTTGAAGAAGTGTTATTTTTATGTATATGTTAGCATTTAGGTACTAAGTATAATAAATACATTATTTTCCAAATGAAAAAATTATCGTAAAATTTATTGAAATATTATGTGCATCAATGAGTCAGCGAAAATTCCTCGATAACTGCAGGTTTCGTCGACAACGAACTAGAAATCAACAAAAAAGAACACAGTTCGGTGAAGAGAAACCCGAAGTGGTCAGAGGATTTGATTTTCAAGTGCATTAAAATTCACGATGATTGTGCAACAAAAGTCAACTTGAATAAATACCTGTTATAACGACACGAAACAAAATCGAGTTTTCACTCGTTAATTTAATTTTCCCAAGTTTTTACCACTCGTGTAGAACACATACTGCTCTAGGAAAGGATAACGATTCAGTAGGACCATTCAAAGTCAATAATTTTTACAATGTATATCGGTATTGCTACAGGAACTAAGCTTTGTTATTTGGAGGGGAATCGACTGGATAATGCTTTGCATGTCGGTATCGCATCCAATAGCCAAAGGTTAGATACAAATCTGTCATGTAATTATGAAAAACAATGCGGCGTATTTTTACCATGTTAACGTATAGGTAGGTACTCTCTTTTCGTGTTATGGAAGGGGAATAATTTTTTTACCGGGCGATAATGTATTACAATACGATTAATTTTTGTTAATTTTAACGTCGTTTACTAAAAGCGCTTTGTAAATTTTTAATTAATGAGTTGGTAATTATTATTTTTTTTTGAAGAAAAATTTTCAATACTTTTTGGATCTTGTTTATCTGTTCAATTTTTACGTAGTAACTAGGGCTGTTAAGTTGAATAAACTGCAGAATATTTTTTAATCTGCACGCAGAATAGTTCGCGCAGAATGAGCGTCTATTCTATGCAGGATGCAGAATATGCATAATACGTAAAATGAGCAGTAAATTATCGTATTTACAGTGAAATACTATTGATTTAACGATTTATTGATCTTTTCATAAATTATTTTCTGTTTTCTCATTTAAATCATTTAAAAAAAAAAATGAAAAATAGATGAAATTTAAGTTTGAAGATTCAAGAAGTATAATTGAGGAATTGAAGATTTTGCCTATTTTAAACAATTTTTGGCTTTGTATTTACAAATTTTAGCTAATAATTTTGCATTATGCATCATTCTGCCTATTCTGCATATTCTGCATTTATTATGCATTCTGCATCTTATTCTGCCCAAAAATAAATAATACTTATTCTGCGCGCAGAATACCAACCCTGGTAATAACCGATTTTTCAAAAAGTAAACAAACGATCGACGTGATAATGAGTTATCAAAAACAACAAAACTGTAACAAGAGAACAAGACAAGACGATTTAACAATATGAAATAAAATAATACGCATACCGACGTAATAAAAAACACGAATTAACATTTCAAAATATTCTAAGAGCAATGTAGAACATTTCATTATCATAATAAACGTTGAATCACAACAAGAAAGTTGTTAGTAAGTATGCCTAAGCTTCCAGGGAAGTATAATTAACGATGTTGTTTGTTAGAATGTTAGGTACTTGTAACGTTATAGGTAGTACTAGCAGTGTTATGTTATTCTTATTAAAAAGAAAGGTTATTTAAGCATAACCATGCTATGCATATGCGGTAATTCGTTTTGTAAAATTTATGACAAACGTTTGCAAATTGTACATTGTCATTGTGTAGGTCACTAATTGAATAATCTGCGGGATATTCATTTCTCGGTGAAGTAAGCAGATTTTTTTTTCGAACACTCAGCCTAGAACTTGGAAGTGCATAAATGAATTAACTGTTATATCGTTATACTAGGTAACCACTATTATTACTTTTAATGCTGATAGTATACGTACGTAATCCATAATATAATATCAAATTGTATTTTTTATTTGATCATAAAGCATGCAGAGTTACATTTATGGAAGATACACTATTTGAACGAGGAATACCGTACTTCCACTTCATAGTAAATGCAAAATGGCGCAGAATTAGATCGACTATCCGTACGTAGGTTAGGTACTGGGTAGCAAATAAGATACAACAATAGATAATGTGGCTCAAATACAATAACTTTGTGACGTTTATGTGAGTGTATTTCTATATGATACGATACCCAAGTGTGCACGTACGGTAAATGCTTAGATAATTATATGCAATAATTTTTAACGTCGCAATTGCACACATTATAGAAAACCCATTCCATGTACAGATACCTGTACTAATACATTTTGAAATGCAGCGTTTTTGATTTATCATCCAGGTTGGTCATCATTGCATCGGTGATGTAGCATAACGACGAATATTACAGAACATACATTTTTGACCGGAAATTTATATCCGTAAACGTATAGATGGGAGTATCCTGATCGTAAAATACAATTCCGGTGTATAATTGAAGTGTGAACGGAACACCTCTCCTAAACTTCGTCGAATAAACAGTCCATTATCAATAGTAATGCTCTTGTAACCTTTCTTCTCCTGTGTTTGAACTGGTATTGTTTAATTTTCCGAAAAAAAAAGTTAAACTATTACAAGATGCATATAAAAGAGTGAATAATATTGCAGGAAGAGATCATAACCTATACTTACTCAAGATTTTTAAATGCGAAGTCTAAAAAACTTGTTTAGAGGTTGATATTTTACCGGCAGTTGATTCGTGGAAGTATATTGGTTTTGCTTGTTTGTGTAGGCCTACTGTATGAATGCTACAGAGTTTTTAGTTTTTGATTTCGTTTTGTATGAGATGAATCATCGTAAAATCCGTGAAATTAAATTAGGAAGGTATATGTACTTTTATATTGAACCAATTTAATTGATTATTTATTTATGTTTATCGAATAAAATTACAGGAACTTTCTATAACTAGATTATTTTTGTATCGCACCAAGTTTCTTCAATTGGTAAGTGTCTGCCTAGGTTGCCTTGTTTCAATATCACGTGTATTGTAGTACCTAACAGACAAGTGATCGTATGTAGTTTGATGAGAGCTGTTTTACTCATTCGAAAATTTCAAGTTGTTACTTAACGTTAATTATTCTGAACAGCAGCATATACGAATGTATTTGCATCAGTTCGTTGATTGTAATTAAAAATGATATAATAGTTTGTAATTGTCGCTTATCTAAAGCGATTACACCAATAGGAAAATCGATTAATGTTTTGACGTCAGAGTAGTTCATTAATTTTTATAGATCCTTGTGCAATTGTAATCTACCTATTGTTGTATTACTTCAGTTACCGTTTGCAATTTATATCTCTAACTACAGTTCGTTTTTTTTTAAGGATGAAGAATAAGAAGATAGGGTTGTTAACTCGAAGAAATATAAATATATGTAATTGGGTGACGTTATAATGAAAAATTTCATAAATAAATATTGTTATTTTGCAAAACATTCAGGAAGAATATCTGAAGTAGAAATACAGCTTGCAAAAGTGTCTTCCAAATTTTTTAAAGACCGTTGTTTGTGTAAATGCCGCAGTGTAATGTTTTCATTAATAAATTATTTCTAATAATTTTCGCATCTTTTGAACGAATTAATTGAAAGCTATAGGTACTTAATTTTACTGATTTGGTGATTAAATGATATTTTGTGAAGTTGATATTACGAATCAGCACCTTTAAATTTGTCTACATCTAAATATTTAAGCATATTTATATTAATTATCGTCTTCTCTTTTATGAACGTATACCTTGAGGTATATTCATGGGACGAATTAAAATAAAATTATTTCAACGAATACCTGTGCAACGATATGAATTTCAATCATAAATTGTAACGAGTTCTCGACAATATTTTAATTTGAAATATTTCAGTACAAATTATTCTGTAGACCTTGAATTTGTCACTGAAAACTGTTTAAACAGTTTTAAAAATTGATCGATAAAATTCATATTTTACTCCCAGATTTCGTTATATTTGTTAAAGAAAGGATCACCCAGTGATTTGAAAAATCCTCGATGAAAATATGTCGAATACGAAAGTGCAAGGTGTATTTGCCTTTCAAAGTTATGTAGTTTATTTATTCACTTTTGTTGTTGGACTGATATCGGACTTGATTTCTGAAGGAGCAATTCATTTCGTTTGTAGGAAATAACGGTTGAACGATGAAAATGATACGTGATACCTGATTTACGTATGATAATAATTATTTAATGTTTAATTAATACCCTAACAAAGCGAAAAATAGTTGAATATAAATTAATTTAAACTCGCAAAATTTAATAGAATTAATGAAGAATGCATTTTTTGATAATTATTTCGATGTTTCAAGTCGTTGTAGATACAATCTTAAATTCACTTCATCGTAATTTATTTACAGTTCAGTTTGTACTTATTAAATTGAATCATAACAACGAATTTAACGAGGTTTAACTTGGCCAAATATCAAACTTGACATTCAAAAAGTTTTCAGCATTTTATAGTAATTTTACCAAATGAGACAGAACGAAAGCCAAATATTGCAAAAACAATCATGATCAGTTGTTTTCATCTGCCAGTTTCATTTGCCAAATCGAAGCATATTTTCATGAATTTTTGTTAATGCCTGGTCTAAAATTCGTATAGATATTTTGTAGCATGTAGTAGCGTATTAAAAATATTGTTAAGGTATTTAGGTATCTTTATTATTTACGACTTTGAAAAATTAGAATTCATCTCGACAAGAAAAACTTTTTTTTAAAAGAAAGTTCAAACTATTGAAAAAATACAATAATTTAATGGGTACCGAAATTAAATTTGGGCTAAATACAACGTTCAGTTGTAGGACGGGAAAGAAGTAAGTTACAACGAGGCAATTTAGCCGATATAGATAGTTCCGGGTGCTTGGTTATACGAACGACTGGTATTCAGGTATAGTATTCCATAAGTAAGTTACCGTGAGGTTGGGTCGGTCAGGGCCTATAAAAAGGTATGGGTATGAAGAGCATGCAAGGAGCGAAGAGGTTTTGCCATCTTATTACATTGAATCTTGTCTCATCAGACGGGAGATGGAAGGTTGCGAAGAGGAATTATCAGGCGCAATGGTTCGGTGTTATTTATTTGTTAGATAATCTGGCACATTCGAGTGCACGGACGTGGGAGAAAGAAAGGCATTGACCTATATATTTCGACGAACACGAAGGTAGGGCAAAGTAGGCTATGACAAGGAAGCGAGTATACCCTATACGACAAGTGGGAGATGGAGTAGAAAGAAATTCACTCGACGTAAGAGTAAAAGAGACAGAGGATATTGCAGCTGCGTTCATCGTTTGCACCATTCCGCAAAGGAGGATTTTTATGCCAGTATAAACGTTATTAGCGAGTTATCAATAAACAGCATATCGCCAGTGTGACACAACTTTCTCCTAATCACGGTCATCTTTTTACCTTTACTTCTGCAGTCTTGCCGTTGTTGTTGTTATTTTTTTTTTTGTATTACAATCCCACCGCGTTGTATATGCGTGTTTACAGCATAAACCTTTTAATTGACCTAATATTCAAATGAAATCATCTGAGTACATTGCCCTGCATTTCCTTTCGTTTATATGTCTTTCTTCTAAATACATACATACGTGCTGTTTCGTTTCTAATCCGTAGGCCATGTAATATAGAATAATTTAAGCTGTTGAAGATTTAATGGTTTCAAGTTTAGTTTAACGAGCTAGTCGTTTTGAAAAACCAATGAAATTCTTAATTGGTAACCCACTTAGTTGATACAGTAATAGAATATGAAGTTATTATTTTATTTAGTTTTTTTTAGTTGCAAAATCGTGTGAGTCAAAATCTAAAATAAGAATAAGAATATTGGAAACTGTAGATTTAGAAACCAGAGGTAGCCTTCAAATTGAGTGTAAGATTTTTTTTTTCATCCTTATTTTCAGTTTTTCTTACTGAGAACATGGATGAAATGTAGCTAATTAAATCTAAAGGAATTATTCAATTTTCTGATGAAGTCTTTCTGTATAAGCACTAAACGGTAAAAAAAATGCAGAAAAGAAAACGAATAAAATATAAATAAGATGGATGATATTAATATTTCATTCAAAAAAAAAAACAATTGGCAAAAACATTTGAAAAAAAATTAATTAATTTTTTACACACTGTTTTATATGTCATATGAGTGATTGGTGGATGAAGGAGTAGGAAAATTCACCATTCGCCAATTAGACAATCGTTTTCTATTACCAAAATTTTGATTGTTTGGCAACGTTGCGATTGAGTGATAATATTTTTATCAACATGAAATTCCGCCATTTATTTTAATTTTTTTCAATGTTCGTAATTCGACGTTAAGTAAAATAATATAATTTGTACTAATAATACGTAGTGATAATAATTGGATTATCGGGGGGTTCTCCACTTCATTTCGTATTGAACAATAAAATTCAAGTTCTAATCGTCAAAATTCAAGTAAGTGTATTTTTAGAGTTTACCAAACCTCTGCTGTCATAATTACAATTCATACTCCATGATGAGCAAATTTTCAATGAAGTGTATTTTTTAAGGAATACAATGCTGAGGAAAATATACAAAATAACATGGGATTAATCCTTAACATTTGGAGTTATAAGTTTGATCTTCTATTCGCACTTCGCACTTGTTAAAAGTAAAGTGCTTTCATGATGTCAATTTATTGTCGTTGTAACAGTAATCATTGACTTTACGAAAAAAATTACGCACGTTGAATGTGATTATAGAATGCCACCGAGACCTTGAACTTGAGATAGTTTACTGAGCACAACAAATTATTAAACTTGATGTAAAAACATACTTCAGTTTATTAACGACATTTTGTTTATTTACGTTCGAATAAAATAGCGTACGAGAAAAATTTTCACCAAATTTTTAATTAACATTGTAGAAAGATTGTATCATTTCCATTCTTAAACAATGGCGAATTACGTTAACGAGGTATTCGTTGAATTTCTCGTAACAATTGTTCACTTAGTCGCCGGTGACTTCGAGATCAAAATTAGATAAGAACCAATACAACTGAAAATGGTTTGATTTAAACGGTAGGGTTTTGAAATCCCTGAATAAGTTATCTGAGTATTATGTTAAATCAGTTGAATTTGATATTTATCTACCTTTGCATAGAATCGCCAGTCATATTATAAATTTGATCGCTAAATCCTACAGGTCTTTTTTGCATAAGAATAATATACTTATGCAAAAGAGACTTTATATTATGCTCGAGTAGGTATGCAGATATGTTATGATTAAAGATTGAAATGACTTGTAATTTATACATATTTATTTTTGCTTACTTTGGAAATACTTTCAGCTGTAGCTACAGGAATCCTTGATGTGTCGCTCAAATTGATGATACACTATTTTTTATGCACTTCGAAGAAGTTTTCTTTTACAACGAATCGACGTATGGTACAACGGAAGTAAATTAGCTTATACATCGCGATTGCAAACCTGAGAAATTCAGCTCGAATAACTTCTTATACCAGTCAAGGAAAAAATACAGCTTAGCATTTTCTACGTAAGTAAATGTTTGAATAAAAATTATCATTCATAATTATGTATAATATAAATTACGATAAGGTTAAATTATTGAAGAAGAAATTATTATAATTGAAAATCATTTGCATGTTGCATAAATCTGCGTAACAGATATCGTTGCTTCTTTCTTATATTCATTTTGATTTTACAAAATCGCCGAATATTGAATTGATTATAAGGAAAAATTTAGATATTAGATACTGTGTATCGGAAAGGTAATTTTGTAAAGACCTTTGGTGATACGATCATAAAGGGAAATCTGAATAGTGAACTATGTAGCTATTACTTTGTTGTCAATTACATTCACGTATTTAGTCCAACATTAAAAATATTGAGGCTATATTCATCCTGGTTATATTCCTTTTTTAGAATAAGTCAACGTACTCTTTACTTTCAATTTTCAAATGGAACGTGTTACTGGTTGAAGTCGAATTTTGAAAATCTTGGCATCGTTAACTTCATCAAAAATGTATCGTTCTTTCGCACCGTTTATTTAAGCACTTATTTGGTGAACTACTCAGACTAGAAAGGTACGTAAATTTAATTTTATCAATTTACCTTTTACAATAGAAAACGATTTATTGTAGTTTACTAATTACATGATTTATTTTGAAAAATGGCAATAAACCGATTGATTCTCGAGGGATCAATACATTTTCATTAGTAATAAATTTTTGTTATTCACTTGCTGTATTTACCAGAGAGTCGAATACGCAAGTATTTATAAAACGGAAGAAATGCGGTTCTTTTCTTGCCTTTTTTTTTTTTTTTTTTTTTTTTTTTTTTTGAAATCATCCCTACAGGAATTAGAAAAGATGTCTTAATTGCCTGATTTATTTTTGGGGTTTGATAATTTATTGCTCGTGTGATGGATGAATTACAGGGTATTAAGTTAGGGTTCATCCAAAGGGAAATGATTTCACTTGTATTGGAAGTGGAAAAAAATGTATTTTATACTTTATATATTTTATTTTTACCAATGATCGAATATTTTTGTTTGTTCTTTAGACTGTTTTTACTTTGAATGAAATAATTGAAAAGTTGAAGAAAAATTTCGGGCGGTTGGACGCTTCCTAGTACCAGTAAGTTCATAAGAAGATAAAATGTAGGTGCTAGCTAGATTAATGAATACGAATCTTTTTTCCTCTGATTTTGTTAATTTTCATTAGTATTGTGGCATTATGAAATTTAATGGAACTCTATTTGGCTTTCTAAGGTAATTCATTATTTTCGTAAATATTATAATTTTTGTCGTTAATCTAGAAATCTTCAAAATTTATGACGGTTTTTATCCATTGATTCGTCGATTTTTCTGGCACTGAATTTCTATTGATTGTTATAAAACGAGAGACTATAAGAAGATGAGCATGGTAAATTTGCCCTGGTGAATTTTGACATGATACCTTGGTGGTTGGTGCATACTACTCAGATACATACTTGACCAAAGTTTTGGACCCTCAAACCCCACTGGCTTTCGAAGAGGGCTCTTTTTTTGGAAAACACTCGTGATTTTTTTTTTTTGAAAACGTCAATCGATCATTCCTGAAAAAATCAACTCTTCCCTCCCACCATAATTTACCCTCGAAATGGCCTTTCAAAATTTTATTCATTTTTTTAAATAAGGATACTGGTTTGATAAAATTTTTAAATTATGCTTCTTAGATGTGTACTTGGCCACTATATCGCATATATATTTTTTCAATTTTATTTCATAAGAGCTATGGTCAAAATTTGAAAAAAAAAAAAAAAAAACTCGAAATAGGAACGATCAAACACAGCTGTACTGGAAAAATCTGCTTTTACTGCAATTATTTTTGTATTTGGCATAATTACAGCTTGTAAGAGTAGAAAATTATAGACCATAAGTAAAATCTATGTGAAGGCCCCTGTTGGACAGTAGGAGCACCCCCTCACTAGGGTGGGTCAAAAAAACGATTATTTTTTTTTCACTTGGTACCCTGAAAAACTGGTTGGTAGACACCTCGAAAAAATTCTCTCCACGTATGAGCTCTTAATTTTAATAGGAACGTCCTCCGCCTT